>PVJS01021632.1:14389-31415 GCA_004027185.1 Glis glis
GACTGGGACTGAATTAGTGGTTGCTCCGATCCTAAGACTCCAGCTCTTAGACCGCTCGACCAGCTACTGGTTCCTCTGACTCTCCACGTGCAGTCAGAACTTGGGACTACATTGCTTCAAACTGTAAGCCCATCTGATAAATCCCTTTTTCAAATATACTCATTCTGTGAATTCTGTTAATCTAGTGAACCCTGTCCAACACAGATGGTTCTGGCATGATATAGGGAGACAGCCACTGCTGCAGGCATGACACTTCTTTATACTCCAGAATTGGGCTTGGACTTCTTCTAGATTTAGAGTTCTGGGCTGTGGAGAATTATTCCAAGGCCCCTCATGTGACAGTCTCAGGGACTCTGAGACTGGAAGGAAGATTGGGACTCACTGTAGCCTTCACCTCATCAACAGGTCTCATGCCCACAAGTCCCATAGTGCTGCTGACCACAGCAGTAGGTATCTCAGCCTATTGCAGAACACCAGGTGAATGTGACCAGTTACCTTCTGTTCTTGGGAAATGTCTCCTCGGCCAAAGAGCTGTCTTCTCTTGAATTAAGGCTCTCCACCTCAGTCGATGCAAGGGATAGTTTCTTCATCCTCATACCCACCTACCACTGCCTTTGTCCTATAGTACCATCATAGAGAAGCATATTTTTCTATTTCTGTGTATATAAATTGATTATTTTATCCTGTTCCAATTTGCTGAGGTAGAATCTGCTGCCAGGGTCTTTTTATGAAGCTCCTACAAAGTTATAGAAAAATGAGTCCAATTTCAGGAGTATTTTCAAGGAAGGCTAAGAGCAGGGGCTCTAGAGTCTGATTGCCTGGTTGGATTTCTAGCTCTGTTGCTTACAGTACTTTCCCCTGAAGCAAATCCCTTAACCCCCCTGTGCCTCAGTTTCCACATATGAAATATGGGAACAACTTTAGCACCTGTTTTATAGAGCCATTGTGAGGCGTTAAATGTTATAAAGGGCTTACCATCCATTCTTTCATAGTAGTCACCATTTAATAAATATCAGCAATAAATAGTTGTTTCACGTGAGGCATGCGGGACCTGGTTTCTTACATTAGAGTCATTTTTATTCTTTAGTGAAATGGGGCTCGACCAAATTGGCAGAAAGAAGACCAATGGAGTGCAGAAAGAGAAGATGCTGGTGTGACTCTTGCTTGTAGGCAGAGAGTAGGGCTGGAACCCCCAAGCCGAGGCCCTCCTGACCAATTCAGGGTCAGAGGGAATGTGCTGGGACACCAGCGTCCCGCGTGGAAAGCCCAGCCACTATCCACTCTCTGTTGTCTCCTTCCCAGGGCTGCCTTCATGGGAGAGAGGACAGATGGGGCAGCTCAAAGAATGGGAGGAAAGTAGCCACCAGATGGAGCGAGGAGAGTCTCAAGAATAGGATAGCGTGTGGGAGAGGGCTTGACGTCAGGAGCAGAAGAGGTGGGTGAGATGCTTTCGTGGATCAAAAGGAGCAGGACAGAGAAGCAACAGATGAAAGAGAGCGCGGCTATGCAGATAGGAGCCGACTCCCGGGGGGAGGACAGAGTCTCTTCCATGTCTTTTAGGTCCCTGAAGAGTCCCTCCTCTTCCCACTTGCTAGTCAGATGTGCACATCTGCAAGCCCCTTGAGCTAATGTTTGTACTTAGAGGACATGATTAGTTCCTGGTTGTAATTTATGCATTTCTTTGATACTGATGCAGCTGTGTAAGCCATGGTTATTTTATTTACTTTTCTTCAGACTCTCCCTTTAAGATTTTTACTAGACTGCTTGTTCCTTCTTCTTGCTGCTTTTCTGGGCCTTTGATCTGGTCGCCCATGTGCATTAGGTTGAAGTGTATGAAATTGCTAATTTTCAGCCATTTTCGACCTACCCAAACAGGAATTTCATGTGGTTCAAATGAATATCTTTAAGTTCAGATTATAAAGATAAGTTCCCCAAGGAGTGGGACCATAGCCACCTTCCCTGAGTCCCTGCCACGAAGAGCAGCCTAATGGTGACAGGAACCTTGTTAATTGTCAGGAAGGGGAAATGGATGAGGGAAAGCTCCCGCCTGGATTGTAGCTCTCTGCCTGGTGGGCCCTGAGCGCTCCCCATAAACCTCACGCCAACCTCACAGCGTAGGACTGGGCATGTCTCCCTGGGCAGAGAGGAAAGACAGCTTGCCCAGGGTGGCACAGTTCATAGGTGGCAGAACCAGGATTCGAACCCAGCCTGCCTGGCTCAGGAGTCTGCGGTCTTGACCAGTAGGCCACTGGGCAAACACTTGAGCACTTGGTAAGTGCTCGCTCCTCCTTCATTATGGATGGCTGACCTTATCACTCAAATACCCTTGCACGGGCTTCTTAGTTTGGGGATATTGTGGTATTGTCATTGACTATAAAGACGTTGATATGAGTCCATTACTAGTGATTTGCTTGCGATGAACTTCCCCCGGCATGTTTCCTCCTCCCTCCACACAACCATGCAGCTCCAGACTCTTTATACATCTCTTCATATTTACCTTCCCCTTGTTCCTAATACCACCTGTCTCCTTGCTTAGGAAATCCAAGCTCTGACAAGGGAAAGGACTTCCCCAGGCCACTGTGTGACAGCCACCTACAGACCAGTAAATGGCCATGGTTCCCTGGGAGTCAGTGCTAGCAGATGCCCGGCCCGCTCCACTGCTCAGGGCTGCGTGACAGGTGAGGCGTGCTGGCCTCCTGGCCATGCCTTAGAACTGGTGACCAGGCTGCAGGTGAACATCCTCATGTGGTGGACACAGTAGAGGTTCCTCCCTTCCCTCTGTTCCACTTGAGGCTGGCTGTCCTCTATTATTCAAAGTCACAATCGATGGCCTAAGCTGACACCTGGTCTGCAGGGCGTAAAGCAGACTCAACTAGATGCACATTCTTTGCTGTTCTAGCATTGGAAACTACTATAGATAAATGGCTGCTTTTCAAGTGTTTCGTTGCAGGTGGGGGCAATAATGAGTCCCTCCAGGGCTCTTGTGACAACTGCAGGAGCTAGTGCGTGGGCACCCCACCTGGCTCTTTGTGAATGCTCAGCTAGCACAGCAGTTGTGGCTGGCTCATAGTCTGTTGTTGTTACTATTATTTATTCCCTGTTACTTTTCCAACAGGCCTCTATATTCAGCCTAACCAGTAGAGGAAGTTGCCCCTTGTCCTGTGGGACATTATAACTTTATTAACATTTTCCTGCCATTCTGTAGCTACTCGAAAGATACTTTATCAGATTTCAAAATGCTAGTTGTCATTTTATTACCAGTTCCATACTATTCAGTGACCTTCCCAGGGAGTCATTAGGTCCTATGGTCCTATGAAGATTTCTGTTTTTATCCTGGAAAGAATAGAGGAGAATTTAATGTGCAGGGGAATGAAAGGACTATAGTTTTCTAATGGGCCTGTTCCCAGCATGTGAACCCTTATTGCCAACAGATTGCAAAGCTATAGGCCTTCCTGTTCCACTCTAAATTAGGAGTTACATATCAGGAAAGAACAACGCCTTCAGTTGGACAGCAACTCCCTGCTGCTTAAGTCACGTAAACGTAGCCCATATGTGGTCGCTGCCCATTTCAAGAGAGAGTTTCAGACTAGCAATTGCAGTAATAATAGAAATACTTTAAAAGTCTGCGTTTAGTATTTCTGAGAAGGAAAAGATAAACTTTATTCCAGAGTAAACTGACCTCGTTTAACTTACTTTGTTTCCCTCTCAGGCAACCTCAGCCTTTAAAGGAGCCAAGTCTTAGCTCTCCACTGCCTTGGAGTAGACTGGGGGGCTGCAGAGGGGAGAGCAGCCTTCAGCTTGCCCCTTTGGCAATCCCTGACTGTGGCACTGTCGCTGTGGCAGGGAGCACCCGAGGTGGGGGTAGGGAATGGCAGTTGGTCATTACTCAGAAAGAAGAAGAAGAAGTGGCTTTCCTGCTTTCTTCCTGTCTCCTGCCTTCCAAATTCAAAATTCTCTTTCCCAGTTTGGCAGCTGAACCCCACTCTAGGTACTATTTCTATATTCAGATCTCCCTTTACTGACTATCACTCTACCAAATCTTTCAGGAGTTTGTTCTTGAAATACTGGTCACCTTGCTGGGTGTGGTGACACATGCCTATAACCCCAGTACTTGGGAAGCTGAGTCAGGAGGCTCGCAGGTTCGAGGATAGGCTCAGCAAGTAGTGAGACTCTCATCAACCTAGCAAGACTCTGTTTTAAAATAAAACTAAGAAATAGGGCCAGAGGTGTAGGTCGGAGGTAGAATGCCCCTGGGTTCAATCCCCAGCCACAAACACACACACACACACACACACACACACACACACACACACATACACACACACAAATTACTGGTCACCTGGGGCAGAGAGCACCTTCTGAACAGTATTGGAATACATTTTAATATTCCCAACTCCCTTTTAAAATCCATCATCATCAGTAGTCAGGATATTCTAAGTTTTGCTGCATTAACAAATTAACCCAGAAAGTTCAGGGACTTAATTCAATTAAGGACTTATTTCTTGCTTCTTTTACATACGTAGTGTGACTCAGTGGAGTTTCTGTTCCACACATTTTCTCAAAGACCCAGGATGATGGAGGCTCAAATACCTCAAAACTGCACATCTGGAGGCCTCCACTGACGCCAGGGTGGGGAAGGACCAGCAGTGAGCGGGAGGCTCTCGTGCCAGCTCTTGGAGTGTCACTTCTTACAGCCTCTTGTGAAGAACCACTCTCACTGCTTCTCCTAACTGCAGGGGGCTAGGAAATGAGATGGGTCACCTGGACAGTTTGTATGCAGATGATATCTCTGCCATAATCCTTCTCCCCACATTTTCTGTATTACTGAGAAGATTATGGCTTTCTGACTGTAAATTAATTTTCCTAAGAATACTGGTTGGTGGCCGGGCGTGGTGGCGCATGCTTGTAATCCCAGTACTTGGGAGGCTGAGACCAGAGGATCCAGATTCGTGGCCAGCCTCAGCTACTTAGTGAGGCCCTCCGCAACTTAGTGAGACCCCGTTTCAAAATAAAGAATAAAAAAATAGGGCTAGGGGTGTAGCTCAGAGGTAGAATGCCCCTGGGTTCAATCCCAGTACAGCAAAAAAAAAAAAAAGAAGAAGAAGAATACTGGTTGGCTAGGCAAGTTGTCAGTTTTCAAAGATTTCCCAGTCTCAGATTAACAAGCCCTCCTTTGCTCCTAGGCCACACAGTATGGATGCTAATTAAATACATCTTACCATACCACATTAGAGCTAATTATCAGTGTCTCTACTCCTGCCCCTTCCTATCCTGGCTAAATAACTAAATCCTGAGAGCAGAAAACAGGTGTTTAGAGTTTGTTTTGTTTTGTTTTTTGTTTTTGTGGTACTGGGGATTGAACCCAGGGGCATTCTACTTCCAAGCCACACCCCCAGCCCTATTTTTTTATTCCTTATTTTTGAAACAGGGTCTCACCAAGTTGCAGAGGGCCTCACTAAGTAGCTGAGGCTGGCCATGAACCTGCGATCCTCCTGTCTCGGCCTCCCAAGTATTGGGATTGCAAGTGTGTGCCACCACACCCGGCTATGTTTTAGAGTTTTTTAAGGAAAAACACTTGTAGTTCTTAGCAGGGCATCTGGGTATTTGGTGAGTCAAGGAGGAAGAGAGGGAGAAAAGGAGAGAATGAATGAATGGATAAGCCCATCAATTGAAATCACCACTTGGAGTGGGTTAGTCAAATACTAGACTCATCTTTTATAGGTTAATTTTTACTAGTGTGGTGGGCTCCAATCTCAGGATAAATGTTTATGTATGTAGCAAATACAAATTTAAAAAATTCTTCTGTAATTCCCTTAATTTTTACATTGTGTTCCCATTTCCCTGAAACTTACCCTCTGGCAAGTCCACATCCCCAGTCTACTTTTTCCAGGACCGTGTCTACATTCTGGAAGCTAAGGCTATAAGAAGTTTGTATCTGTTCTACAAGTGCTATCTGTTCTCTACAGCATCCCCGAGACACCCTTTGTCCCATTGGTCCTCAACTGTCAGTCCACAAGGTCCTGGTGGGTGGCCCTGGTTCCTCTTTGGAAGTCCTCTCTGGGACCAGCTGGCTCTCTCTCAATCTCTTTGAACTGCATTGATCTGCCCATTATAGTTGGCCCCTGTAACCATACATCTTCCAAGAAGTGGGAGAGGATGAGACGTTAGTGTAGACACAACAGACTGCAGCTCTCAGAGCAGAGCCAGTGGCCAGAGGGAATTTATTTCTCTGTGCCTGTCAGGAATCTTGTCAGAAAAACTGTCTGCAAAGAACCCTGAGGGAAGACAGCCCATGTAGAAAAGCATCGAGTGAGAACACCTGTTGGTTAAGCCAGAAATGAAAGTGATGAACCTCGGACATCAAAAAGGAAAGTGGCTGCTTGCAGAGACAGCTGCAGCTACAAATGTTGTCAGAAATGAACCCGTGAAGAGCAGCCCTGCACGCTCCCTGGGCTCCTGGCTCTGAACCTGGAACTAGATTTTCATAATGTACATGCTGGAGAGGATCCCAGTGGTAAAACATGAACATATAAATAGAAGTATTAAATATAAAAGAATAAGTGTGTATGCATGTGTAGTAAGCTAGTATTCTGAGGATATTTTACTGTCCTATAAGAAACTATGCTGAGAACGTGGAGCACCAGCGAGGTCACAGGGCTTTGCCTCAGTCCCACGGAGAGCTGGCAGCCAGCAATGGCTGACCAAGGCCAGTCTTCTGGCTGCTCATCCTGTTTCACAAGACGCCTTTATGCTGAGGATCTCAACTCAGTCTGATGATGCAAAAGTCTTTTTAAGCCATCTCTTAAGATGCCTGCTTTTAATAAATTGGTATTCAGGGTGCCTGTGTAGGGAGAAGAAAATAGAAGGCAGGATGTGGAAGAAAGAGAATATACATTACAACTCTGGAAATAGACACATAAAAAGAATCAACCCGCCCATTGATTGCAATGCAGCCTGTCCACCCCCATGAAGTTACACACTGGCAGGAAGGTTCTCCTGTTGGGTGCTTATGTTGGTGGCTACATCCTCTGGGATGCACACTTCATATGTATAAATAGGAGCTGGGAATTATCATGACACTTCCGGATGTGAACCATTGGTTGTGGTGGAAAGACTTGGCCTGTCACCACTGATAGCATATTAGCGCCGACTTACATTGATGTCATTCTGTAAAGTTTAAGTTTGCACTCTAACTAGCTTTTTGGCACTCTCATTGTGGAAGAGGAAACTGGGACTCAGAATTAAAGAATCTAAAGTTCCCCAGCTACTAAGTCCACTCTGACTCCGAACACTGCTTCTTCCACAGCACCACAGCTGCTGGGTCATGTCTCAGTCTCATGAGGATGATGGACTTTCGTGGGAGTGCTGGGAAAGCCGGTGGCTCTGCTGATTAAGAACCATGCTGCAGGAAGATAAAAGAGGGAGGAGAAAGCACATTTTCAAAGCGCTCGCTATGTTCCAGCACATAATGGCCCTTCTCTCTTTTAATCTCCGGCTTTATCTTCAGCGCTGCACCCTCTCACCTTGAGGGTCCCAGCCTCAGTCCTTGATGGACTTGGATCGTATCTAACGTTTCAGTGTGTGGCATTCTCACTCCTCTGATTTTGTGTGAAATTTTTATGTGCTTTTTGTGGTTCAAAACATTTTTTCCTGTGATTTGCCTGTTTGTATCTGCTGCCTACTTCTCTACTTGGATATTTGTCTTTTTTCTACTGATTTTCTTACTGATTTCTTCCTTTGCTCAGATAATCCTTAGTTGGTTCTTATGTCTTATATTAGCTTAAAGCTTATTATTTTGTTCATGGTATCTTTAAGTTCTTTGAAAGTCTTGAAATTTTGTTTTGTTTACTTTTAAAGCACAATAAACCTGGACTTTTCCCCCATGCACTTGTAATATAGGGATGAAATTTTACGTTGGTTTTGTCTAAACGCCACTTGTTGAGTAGTTCACCTTTTGGAATTTCAATACCATCTTGGCCATATATCAGGTTTCCATATATGCCTGGAACTGTTGATAGACTCCGGTTGCTTTTATTCATCTGTTTGCCTATCTGTGTGAGTACCACACTGTCTTAACTACCATACATGTGTAATGAACCTGTTCATCTTCAAATTTGTCTTGGTTATTCCTAGCCCTATGCTTTCCCATAAACATTTTAGAATTCATTTTTAATTACACACGTGCCCCTTACTTTGTGATTTTCATTGAAATTGTATTGGATTAATAGACTCATTTGGAAAGAATTGGTATTTTTACAGTATTAATCCCTGGTGGAACTGGAGCTCCATGGGCCACAGGTGTATGAAGGCCTGGGCTCGCTGTGAACGATGCAGTGCCCCTGGCCTCTGTCTGGCAGTTTCTCCATGAATGGGAAGCTCTCCTGAATGCCAGCACTGGCTGAACCTTGGGGTCATTGCAGCAGGTAGTTTTCTCAATGGCGAGCTGAGGGAAGAAATGATTATTGCAGTGGGATTTGCCAAGGTTTTTTTCAAGCTGACTGATCAAATATATGTAATTAGGGAGAAAAAAGTCTGTAGGAACAGTGTGAGCCTGTGCAGCTCTGACAGCTGAGTCTGAGGTGGCCTGAATGAGAGCGCTCACACACACCGGGGCAGGAGCAGCATCTGCGCCCGGCATGGGCTGGAAACCAGCAGCCAGACAAGAGACGCAAAAATAGCATAGTGGGGAAACAACAATAGTGGCTTCCAGCCTGCTGAGTTTGACAGGGCCCAGCCAGTTTCATTCCAAAGATTATTACCCTTTTCTTCTGATGTGTACTTTTCTGCTCCTCCCAGCTCTTCTTAAATACCTCAGATTCAAAGAAAAACAATCCCTGGGCTCTGAATAGTGATAATGCCAATCCTTTATCCTGAAAGCTCCAACACTGGAAAATGAGGATTTCTAAAGAATGAGAGCCTGTTTCTTTTAACTCTTCAGATCTTCTAGAAATTAAAATAAGTAACTGTATTATGGAAAACTGCAGAAACATCAGTAAAATTTTTGGTTGAGAAGATAAAAACTATAATGATTGTTCATGTCCTTAATTGCAGCCATTGTCATGGTAAGTCATTCTATTTCCAGTTGTACAAAGACTGATGAGAACTGTAATATACCTCTTTGTTCACGAAGGAATTTGAGGTATATACATCAAACATGCTTTTTAGGAGAAGTACAAAGGGCAAATATCCTCAACATTTTTAGAGTTGGAATACTTTGGTAATTTTGAAACATGGCATTACCTATCCTTTTAAAAGTGCTCAATAGAGTATATTTTTAATGGCAAAAATTTTAATCTTTTGCCAAGATTTTGAGGATATTTTTGGCCTTTTGGGATAAACCTATGAAGTCCATGTCTGATAGTACAGCTTTGGAAGATGCACTTTATACCAAAAAGGAAAACATAGCTGACGGACCATCCACAAACCATGGTGCTAAAATTCTCATCCCAGGTAGCAGTCCAAGCAATTCTCTATCAGCCATCTGTGACAACGTTCTATACTTATTCTCTCAACTTTTTACAAGAAAACTACTTAATTTTTCCACAAGTAAGAATATTCCAAGGTCACGGGCTTTATTTTCTCCTAAAACTATAAAAGTTAAAAGATGATTTTAAAAGGATGCAGGATGTTCTTTTAAAATATAGTTAATTTCAGAAAAAGAGAAGAATAAGACTCCCCCCAAAATGTTTGATGTATAAATCGCTCCCTTTTTATTCTTTCTCTAAAAGGAGAAAGGAGTATTATAATTCTCATGAGTCCTTCCATCACTGAAAGGTTGGAGAGAGAAAAAAATAGTTAAATTTAAAGTCAGCAAAAGAATCCACTTGAAACCCATTGTTGTGCATTGCTTGGAAAGTAGACCTAGAAGCCTGTGGTCACTGGAACCTGTGCAAAGGCCATGTCGTAGCGGGAGCTGGAATTTTCTCTTGATAAGGAATACTGTCTCTCACTTTTGTTTATTGATGGTAGTAATGGTTTTTGTTTTGCTTTGTTTTTTGAATTGCAGTGTTTTGCTCTTGACCCTAGCAGAAGCGTAACACATTTCCCCCATGGGTTAACACTGAAACATTTGTGAAAAAACATTTGTGTTACATCCTCATTTATTTCTATGACAAAGATACAGGATGATTTAGCTAGACTAAGTTCCAAATATATGTGTTGAAGGAGAGAATCTGAGGGGAGGAAATCTTAAGAGGGGCTGGAGCTCTAGAGAGAAGGAGGCAGCCAGATTTCATGGGATAGGCATTTGGCTCTAAAGAAAAGTTAAGTGTGTAGTTAACTAAGACTCATAATGCTTACATGTATTAATAGTCTCCTGGACCAACATTTAGATAAAAGCATAAATCACTCTTAATGTCCCGTCTTTTCTTATTCCTCTCTTCTTTCAATAAGTGACCCCTGTCATCAGTTTGGATACATTCTTCCACACTCTTAAGTATTCACATACAAATGTATATGCAAATGAATGCTTAAAAGTATATAAGGCTTTTTAAAATACATATGAACAGGGAAAGTGGAGCATGCCTATAATTCTAGTATGTGGGAGGCTGAGACAGGAGGATCTCGGGTTAGAGGCCAGCCTCAGCAACATAGCGATACCTTGTTTCAAAATTTAAAAATTTTAAAAAGGGCTAGGGGTGTTGGTCAGAGGTAGAATGAGCCTGGGTTCAATCCCCAGTACAAAAATAATGAAAGTATATATGACATAATACTCTACACATTGTTTTACAACTTGCTTTTTCCACTTACTGTCTTAGAGCTCTTTTTTTTTTTTGCGGTACCAGGGATTGAACCCAGGGGCATTTTACCTCTGAGCTACACCCCTGGCCCTATTTTTATACTTTATTTTGAAACCAGGTCTCACGAAGTTGCAGAGGGCCTCACTAAGTAGCTGAGGCTGGCCGCGAACCTGGATCCTCCAGTCTCTGCCTCCCAAGTACTGGGATTACAAGCGTGTGCCACCACGCCCAGCCTTAGAGCTCTTTTTATTGGGTGCATAATGCTCCATGTTGTTAATTTAATCATTATGCACTGATGCACATAGTAAAGGATTGTTTCTAGTTATTGTCAACTGTAAGCCAAGACCAATGACCACCCTTCCACATGCTTCTTTGTACCCAAGTGAGATTATTTCTACTGGTCCATTAATCCCTAAAAGTAGAATTGCTAGGTTCAAGACCCTGCACATTTGGTACATGCCACTCTATTGCCCTCCAAAATGACTTTACTATGCTAAGTTTCCACCAGTTGTGTACATTACAACCATTTAAAAATGCTTGTAATTCATAGTGAATAAAAACTAGATTGTGTTTTGATTTAATGAGATTTAATTTTAATGCTTTTTAAGAATTGTCATATTAATTCATGCACAGAGAGAGAGAGAGGGAGGACTACTTTGTCTGCCCATATGGTCAAGGTTAAGTCCACTCTGAATATGCCTCATTTTTTTTTTTGGCGGTACCAGGGATTGAACGCAGGGGCGTTCTACCTCCGCGCTACGCCCCCGGCCCTATTTTTTATACTTTATTTTGAAACCGGGTCTCACGAAGTTGCGGAGAGCCTCACTAAGTAGAGAGAGAGAGAGAGAGAGAGAGCGAGAGAGAGAGAGAGAGAGAGAGAGCTGAGGCTGGCCGCGAACCCGGATCCTCCGGTTTCCGCCTCCCAAAGTACTGGGATTACAAGCGTGCGCCACCACGCCCGGCTGAATATGCCTCATTATAGCCTGAAGTCAGTACTGCCTCCGGACCCCAATCTGAAGGCAGAATAGGCAGCTAATATGGCAAATAGCTTTGTACTAGATGGCAGAGGGGGGACTTTTACATGATTAGAAGGGAGGAGACAAAGACTTCTGGAAAACATCCTTCCTACTGGGATCAGTTAATGCCTGGAAATTTCCTTTAGGGAAATAAGTCCCTTTAAGTTAAGCACTGACCCTTTGCAAAGTGACCTTCGCTAAGGGAAAGGAGTTGGTCTGCAGCAGGACTGCTGGATGCCCTCTGGGCTTCCTCTCAGCTCTAATGTGCTAAGATTCTCCTGTGAGATTAGCTCATTGGCAGGAATGAACAGTGCCTTAGAGAATGGGATGCAGGAGGGAGGGGGTGGTCACGACATCGCTGCAGCTAGGGTGGCCACAAGAAGGTTTGTTCTCCTTGAGGGAGCTCACATACATGGAATAACTACAGGGAAGGACATCAGCAGGGGCCATCTCCACCCCTCGTCCACCAGTTGACCTGAAGGCTACCTCACCCACCCTATAACTCTGCTCAGAGGAATGTTTCTGATTAATCATTTGGTGACAGTTTCCAGCCAATCAGCCAAAATGTATTTAAAACTAGATTAGGTCAAGTGTGGTGGTGCACACCTGTAATCCCAGTACTTGGGAGACTGAGGAGGACCCAGGTTCAAGGCCAATTTCAGCAACTTAGCAAGACCCTGTTTCCCAAAAAAAAAAAAAAAAAAAAAAAGTGGGAGAGGCTGGGGTGTAGCTCAGAGGTAGAATGCCTCTGAGATCAACCTCCAGTACCAAAATAAATAAAAAAAATAAATAAACCTAGATTAGATTAGAAAGTTGAAATAGCTCCTCTATGAGAAGAAAGGTCAGCCAATTTTGTCCTTGAAAGCAAAGTTTAGATGATAAATGTGTCTTTAAAACAACAGATATTTGATTCTATTTTATAAAAGACTCATGACACCTATCTCTTTACAGTGTTGCACAGTCCTCTGGCATGGACTCTGAAGGACTGGAATAATACAGTTATTATTCTTTTTTCTTCTATGGTCTCTACCTTCAGTGTTAACCCTACTTGTCAGGGTTCTGTTCTTAAGTCCCAGATATTTGAGAATGAGAAGGAGTTAATATTTCTAAGACATGGTTGTTATAAAAGCAGTATCATGTCCAGCATCTTTTCCCCCAACCACAAACCCCGTGGTGTGGAACTCAATAACATTGTTGCAGTCTGGAAATCTTCTTTAAAATAAGCACTAATATGTCATTTGTATGAGTAAAGAAATAAGAGAATATTCAGTTCTTGGTCTACACCAACATCAAATAAGTATTGAGAGGTAATACTTATTTATAGTAATTATGTTAAAATTATATTAATCCAGACCCAACTAAATGAGACAGAATGGATTTAAAATTACAGGCATTATCTATCATTCAATAAAGTCCCTTGAGAATATTTGTGGTGCTTATTATCCTTGCCAATTTTTAAGGGCTTATCTGCTGAATATATTTGCACCATTGACATTTGGATACCCAGGTGTTTTTATGTTTTAGGCTTTCATTTCATTAGATTCTTTGGTAAATAAAATGTTCTCAGTGGGCTAAAAATAAAAGTAGAGCATGTGTCTGAATCCAGCCCACTCCTGTGGTTCTATTTTAGGCACATCGAAGGGTTGGGAGGAGGAAGCCGAGAAGGGTCACACAGAGCTATGGCGTTGTGAGCTCAAGGTTTTGGTTCCAGTGTGTCCCCTCCAAAATTCAGGTGCTGCTAGCGTGATAGTATTAAGAGCTGGGCCCTTTAAGAGGTGAGTAGGCCATGAAGTCTTCTCCCTCTCTAGTAGGATGGAGGCCCTTATGAAGGGCTCCATGGAAGCAGTTCGTTCTCTCTTGCCCTTCCGACCTCTGCCTTGTGAGGACACAGCAAGGAGGCCCACACCGGATGTCAGCATCTTAATCTTCGACTTCCCAGTCTCTAGAGCTAGGAGGAGATGTTTCTGTTCTTTATAAACTATCCAGTCTCAGGTATTCTGTTATAGCTGCACAAAATGGACTCAGCTACTTACCTAGCATAAGCCTAGCATAAGCCTGTCTTCAACAGAGATCTCTTTTTAAAGCCATGAGTTACTAATGGTTTTTTTTTAGTGTGCGATGTTTAGAATTCAGCACACTCCGTAAGGCATGCTCCTGATCACTAGCGTGGGGGAGTTGGGGCTGTAGCCAGCCTCCCGTGTCGGGCACACCATCTTGAGTCACTGGGCTACTCCCACATCTTTTCTCATTTTAATTATTTTGTACCATTTTAGATTTCTTTAGTAGCAACAGAGTAATGTCATATTCAGATAATGCCAGATTCCCTTCCGCTTAATACTTTTTTGTGTGTGCTTTTACTTGCATGGTAGATTTATATAGGTCATATCCTTAGCTGTCTGTAAGCTTTGCTATATTAGTGAATCCCATTTTGTTGAGGAATATTCTCACATCAAAATGCTCAATATGGCTAAAATAGTTCCAAGGCCAACCCACTAGCCCTCTTACTCTGAATCATATTCATTAGAGTGAAATTCTTTTTCTCCTTGGCCCTAAATCTGTCCCCCTTCTATTCTTCCAACCCAAGATGTAGCTCATTGAAAGTGACATCTAAAGGTAACCTTGGCTGCTTTCACATGGCTGCTTTCCCTGGGGGCCAGGCACTATTTCAAGGCCTTTCATTTTAACTTATCTATACCTTTAACAACACTATGAAAGAGGCACCTGTTATCACCCATACTGAATTGATGAAGCCCACAGAAATTAGGTAAATTGTCCCGGCCCACACAGCTAGTACTGAAGACAACAGCGATCACGCCACACAATGCCACCTCTTCTAAATCAGAGCCTCCAGCCAAGATGATCGCATCTCTAGATCAAATCCCAGCTCCTCAGATAATCCTGACAGCAGAATCTGCCCTTCCAACTTCCCCATCGGGCCTCGCAGCCCAGCCTCATCCTTGTCCTTAGCTAAAAGCTAAGAAGTCAGTTTCTTATCAAATCCTCTGCAGCTTCTTCCCTTTCCTTTCCCTCTCCTTCAGCCCCCACTGTTCTACCCTCCACAGTCAAGGTCTCGATCCTTCTCTGTCACTCTCTGTCCTCCCACTTGTAGGCACCAGAAAGCATTTCCTCGCACGTACCATTTTCATCACACTCCTGCCCTGATCAAGAGACAGCAGTGACTTCTCTTCAGTGAATATACAGAGTTGGCCTGGACTCCTGGCATCCCCATGCAGTGGGTCACCTGTGCCCACATCCTAACTTCAGGAACTTCTCGTGGCTACCCAGGCAGGCCCTCAGTTTAAGCGAGGCAGTCTGTTTCAGATGGAGCCACTCATTCGAAAAGCATTAAGTGTGTGCCTTCTGTGTGCCAGAAAGTGAACCAATGTCTGACTTCCAGACGCTCCCTGTCCACTGATGGAAACAGGTCTGATACTATGAAATGATGACCCAGTATTGTGGTCCTGGGATCTTAAGACACTACTGGGGGCAAGTCTAAGCTCCTGGCCAAGGAGTCCAAGAAATCGAGTGTTTAGCTTTCCAGCCTTTGCTGTACAGAAAGAGCCACCGAAAGACGGCAAAAAAATAAAGCAGGAAAACCATCCATTCTATGTGCCATGTACTGTTTTCATTCATAGCACTTACTACATTCTAACACTTACTTATATACATTGTTTGTTCATTGTTTAACTCCTTAGCTAGAATGTAAGAGCCACCTACAAAGCAAGAATATTATCTTGTTCATACTTGCACCTAGAAACTGTACCTGGTTCATAGTAGGCACTCAATTGATATGTGTTTAATTAATTCAGCCAGTAGAAAGAGGCTTTCTGGAACTGTGTTGAAAAGGGGTGTATTCATCTGTTTTCCATTGCTTTAACGAAATACCTGGTGCTGGGTTATGTACAAAGAAGAGAAGTTCATTTAGCTCACAGTTCTGGGGTCTAAGAACATGGGGCCAGCTTCTGCTCGGCTCTGGTGAGGACTTCATGGTGGACAGCATCACAGTGGCAGGAACACAAAAGCCATCACATGGCAGGACAGGAAGCCAGAGACCAGGGAGGGGCTGGGCTTGTTCCTTCTAACAACTTGCTCACACAAGAACTAACTCACTCGGTGAGACCAGCATCGATCCCTTCTGCGGGCCATTCCCACCACGTCCTGGTCACCTTGCACTAGGCCCCGCCTCTAGAAGATTCCACCACCTCCAACACCGGCACACTGGGCCCAGCCTCCAGCACATGGACCTTTGTGGGGCACACTGAAACCATATGCAAACCACAGCAAGGGGGACAGTCCACTGCTTCTGCAGGAAAAAGTGCCAGGATCTAGAGCGCCGAGGCTACAAGACTGCTCTTTGGGCCTCAGGGAATTTAAAGGAGATTTCATGGGAAAGGCGACGTCTGCGCTGCTTTATCAAGGACCAGGTTGAGCAGGCTCAGGGGACAGAGGGCATTTCTAACAGAGGAAGAGCATGTCTGAGGGTCTGGACCACTCCCCACAATAGACATGCTCATTCCTACCCCACAGAGGAGCATGTAACATATACTTTCAAAATGCCCTTCCCTTCTCAGCTTTCCATCAGCTCCTGTTTTCTCCTCCTTCTCATACAGGAAGCCCTGTTCGCCAACCACAGGACAGATGGCTTCCTGGCTGAGCCCTCGGAGACCTTGGGGCTCAGGGACTCTGGGCTGCCCTTCTGAAACTGGAGCTCCCAGGAGCCGAGTTTTGCCTGCCCTGTCATTTCAGCTACACGCCTCTTCCTGGCTGCAGGTAGGATCTCCAGGTCCAAGAGCCCAGGTCATCTCATCTACGTGATGCCTTAACCTTTCTACAGTGAGATTGCCCAAAGACAGGGACTGCACTTTTCCTTTCTTTCTTTTTTTTTTTTTTTTTTTTTTTGCAGTACTGGGGATTGAACCCAGGAGCATTCTACCTTTGGGCTACACCCCCAGCCCTATTTTTTATTCTTTATTTTGAAACAGGGTCTCACTAAGTTGTGGAGGGCCTCACTAAGTAGCTGAGGCTGGCCGCGAACACAGATCCTCTGGTCTCAGCCTCCCAAATACTGGGATTACAAGTGTGCACCACCACGCCCAGCTAGGTGCTTTTTCTTTCTTTATTTTATTTATTTATTTTTTTTACGGTTCCGGGGATTGAACCCAGGGGCATTCTACCTCCGCGCTACACCCCCGGCCCTATTTTTTTATACTTTATTTTGAAATCGGGTCTCGCAGAGGGCCTCACTAGGTAAAGAGAGAGAGAGAGAGACAG
>PVJS01021633.1:0-16755 GCA_004027185.1 Glis glis
GATGATGGATGGATGGATGATGGATGGATGGATGGATGATGGATGGATGGATGGATGGATGGATGATGGATGATGGATGGATGGCTGGCTGGATGGATGGATGAGTGGGTGTGCAGATGGGGGCTGAATGGCCTGGTGGGAAGCTGGATACAAGGACACAAGGGGAATTGGATGGAAGAGTGGATGGCTAATGGGATGCCAATACTATCTGCTGCCTAGGGCTTTTGTAAGGATTAAATGCAATAATGCATGTAACATGTTAATATTCTAAAGTGCTCCCAAAGGGGTACTTATTATTTTTCTCTAGCCCTCAATTTCCTCCTTTGTAAAATGGGTCGGGTGAGTACCGTTCTGATATTCAGGATTCTCTGTCCTTTCAGACACCTCAGAATGCCCCTGCCATCCGAGGTCATGGACCATGCAGGCCCAGCATGTCCCACTTCAGTCCCCTGCTGCAGCCCAGAAGGCAGACTGGTGTCTTTTGGCCTCTACAGCTTTAAGGAAGGCTGAAGGAGGGCCCAGTGCAGGGGGCTCTGGAGCAGGGAAGGAAGAGGAGGGAACCCCGGATGCCGGTCTGGAGCCTACACTCGGATCCTGCCTTCTTCATTCTGGGTGGGTGACCTCAATCCTCATCCGCCATCAATGGGAAGATGGGCAGATCTCCCCACCTTCCCTGGATCTTCTGCCCTCTCCTCTTTCCCTTCCATGTCCAGCGAAGCAGCTGACCTCTGCTGAGGGCCTGGATCCCATTCCCGCCATCTCTCCCCAGCTTCATCTAGGGCCCCTATATTTCCTCTCTCTTCTCTCTCTCCGCTGGCTCAGTCACATTAGCATTAAAACACGAACTTGAAATTCTCGCCAGAGCAATTAGGCAAGAGAAGAAAATAAAAGGGATCTAAGTAGGAAAGGAAGAAGTCAAAGGATCACTGTCTTCAGGTGCTATAATCCTATACTCGGAAGATCCAAAAAGCTGCAGCAGAGGACTTCTAGAGCTGATAAACAAATTCACCAGCGCAGCAGGATAGAATCAACATACGGAAAATCAATAGCTTTCCCATATTCCAATCATGAATCTGCTGAAAAGGAAATTAGAAAAACAGTTCCATTCACAATAGCCTAAAAAAATCACATTTTTGTTATCCATTCATCTGCTGATGGACACCTAGGTTGGTTCCATAATTTGGCTATTGTGAATTGTACAGCAGCGCAATTCACAACAGCCAAATCAATACACACAATGGAATTCCACTCAGCCACAAAGAAGAACAAAATTGTGTCATTTGCAGGAAAATGGATGGAACTGGAGAATATTATGCTAAGTGAGATCAGCCAGTCTTAGAAAGTTCAGGGTTGTATGTTTTCACTTATACATGGAAGCCAGAGAGAAAATAGGAAACACGAGGGACTTCAGATAAATGAGGAGAGAGACCAGTAGAATAGAGGGACGGGATTGGAGGAGGAAGGTGGGGCGAAGAAAAAGGAAGATTGAAGAAGAGAACAGTTCAAATAATGCTATAGCGATACCTTTATTATTGCTACCAATCTCACTAACATGTACAGGGAGGGAGGAAAAGGCTGAGATGGCGAAGGAGACACATCAGGTGCTGTGTGCGAAACTACAATGCACTCATAAAAGTTAAAGAAAAAGGTAGGAATAAATCTAACTGAGGAGGTGGAAGACCTTTACAATGAAAATTAGAGACCACCAAAGAAAGAGATTAAAGGAGACATTGGACGCTGGAAAGACCTCCCATGTTCATGGAAAGGCGGAGTTAACATTGTTAAAATGGCCGTACTACCAAAAGCGATCTACAGATTCAATGCAATCCCTATCAAAATACCAATGGCATTCTTCATAAAGAGCTCCACATTTAGAAACCACCCTGTCCAGTGATGGCCATCGCCCTCTGTCCTTCACCCTGTCACAGCCACACATCTGTGCCCGCCCTGCTCCATCCATGTCAACCCTTCTACCCCACTGACCATCTGGCACTAAATCCAGCCCAAGCTTACCTGCCAGAACCACTCGGCAGCGTCATCAGCCCCTCTGCTCTCTGACAGTTCCTTCCCAAGATTTTATCTGCGTCCCCTTCTGCTCTGCGTGTGCTGCCATTTATCAAAGTCCTACCAAGACCCTCCTCGAAGTCTCACGACAGCCCTTCAAAGGAAGAACCCAAAGTCCTAGATTTCAATGACAATTCTGACACTTATTTGCTGTGTGACCTTGAAGAAATGATGTATCTGAGCCTCAGGTTCCCCGTCTGTAACTACTGGGTGCTGAGGACGGCCCCAGGGTGTCAGGAGGGTTGAACAGGAGAGCGATGCAGCGTGTTAGCGCGGGGCTCCCGTCGCTTCTAGCTCTTGGCGCCGCTGCTACTGGCCAGAGGCTCTGCTGTCTCCTCCAGCCATGCTGCATCTGCTTGTGCTGGGGAGAGCGGACTCAGGAGAGAGTGAGTGCCCCAAGGGATGTCCCTGCAGAAGCCATGCAGCTGGCAGAGAGGGGGTTTTCTGGGGACGCACTGCAAAGAGGAGCCTAGATGAGCACTTTCCGGAGTGTAGCTTCTACGTTTTGATAGCGATGTGGATGCCAGCCGGTCATTGACGAGTACACTTAAAATCTGTGCATTTCACCCTGTGGAAATGTGACTTCAAAAAATCCCAAGCAGGGCTGGGGTTGCAGCTTCGTGACTGAGTGCTTACCCAGCATGCATGAGGCCCTGGGTTCTATTCCCAATACTGTAAAAAAAAAAAAAACCCAAGCAAACACTGAGTTCTAATTAATGATAAGCATACTGAAGTACAATGTTTGCAACTTACTTCAAAATGCATCAAAAGATAAGAAGGACCGACAGAGAAATGGAGAGACGTGTAAGCAAGTAAATACAGCAAAAAGTTAACAACTCTAAAATCTATGCAATGAGCATGTGGCGGTTCCCTATGTAATTCTTTTGATTTTTCTCTACATTGGATCTTTTTTTCATGATAGAAGGTTGGGTGTGGGGGCAGGACAAAATTCTGAGAAAAGGAGTTTCCATTCAAATACTGCCTGGGAGGCCAAGAACAACCCAGAGATAAGCTGCTACTGTTCTCAGCGCTAAGAAGAAAGTGTATTTCATTCTTAAGCCCCATAAATCCAAGTACAGGCTGCAGGCAGTGTTGCGTTCAGCTTCGGAGGCAGACAGACCTGGGTTTCCATCCTGGACTGTCATGACTTTGAACAAGCATCTTCACCTCTCCGAACCTTCGTTTTCACACTTAGAAACAGAGCTAGACAGAATTGAATAGGATACTGAACGTGAAGAATTCTCGATGCCTATTGAGAAGCTGTGGTTAAGAGTACAGTTTTGGAGCCAGGCGTGGTGGCTCACGCCTATAATCCCTGTACCTAGGAGGCTGAGGCAGGAGGATCACAGGTTCGAAGCCAGCCTCAGCTCCTTTGTGAGGCCCTCAGCAACTTAGCAAGACCCTGCTTCAAAAATAAAAACATAAAAAGGGCTGGGGGTGTAGCTCAGAGGTAGAATGCTCCTGGGTTCAATCCCCAATACAAAAAAAAAAAGAGTATAGTTTTTTTTGGCGGTACTGGGGATTGAACCCAGGGGCATTCTACCTCCGAGCTACACCCCTAGCCCTATTTTTATCCATTTATTTATTTATTTATTTATTTATTTGTTTGTTTGTTTATTTATTTATTTTTGCGGTACCGGGGATTGAACCCAGGGGCATTCTACCTCCGAGCGACACCCCTGGCCCTATTTTTTATCCTTTATTTTGAAACCGGGTCTCATAAAGTTGTGGAGGGCCTCACTAATTAGCTGAGGCTGGCCGAGAACCCAGATCCTTCGGTCTCAGCCTCCCAAGTACTGGGATTACAAGCGTGCACCACCACGCCCGGCCTTTTCCTTTTATTTTGATACAGGGTCTCACTAAGTTTCGGAGGGCCTCACTAAATAGCTGAGGCTGGCCGCAAACCTGCGATGCTCCTGTCTCAGCCTCCCAAGTACTGGGATTACAAGCGTACGCCACCTCGCCCAGCTAAGAGTATAGTTTTGGACCCAGATTGCCTGGGTTTGAATCCCAACTCTGCCCGGTCATAGCTGTGTGACTCTGGCTAAGCTGCTCAATCTCTCTGTGTTGAGTCCTCTTCTCTGTCAAATGGTCATCACAGCACTTATGTCATTGGATTGTTGGGGGGATTAGATGAGTAAAGCCAGGTAGACAGCTTCCACGATGCTTGTCACACAATAAGTGTGCAATATTTATTTAGTCTCCATCAGGAACTTCGGAACTTAGCACACGTAGGCACTCAGTAATGGCAGCCATGGTGGACCGGGCTCTTGGCAGCCTGGTGAGCCACACGATACTCCAACCTTCCCAGGCTGACGGGGAAATATTGAGGAGTAGTGATGGACCAGGGCAAGCGGGTGGGCTGGCTCTGGGAATGGCAGACTCATCAATTATAGAGTCTTTATTTGCTCTTGAAAAGACTCCAGCATCTATCTGGGCCACATCAAAGCTGGTCATGGTCACAGCACAATTAATTTGTGTATGACTCTCCCCTTCTGGCAGAGGCAACACAGTTCTGCCCAGACCAACCAACACATCCCCCAAACTAACAAACGCTCACCCTTCCTCATTAGGGTGTAGACGGAGCCAAGGCCTGCACTCCGCTCCAGGCTCTGAGCAGGACCTCATGGCCACACTGGATTCAGCAAGCCAAACAGGGACAGGCTATGGTGGGGCTGCCACCAGCTCCGAAGACACTTTTGTGCCGGTCAGGAAAAGGCACAGTCCCCTTCCCCTGGGCAGGTGCACTGCCATCTGGGGCACATGGCTTTCAGGCACCATCTTTCCTGTAGGTCATGCCTGTGCAGTGCCCAACCTGCCCATCCGTACATGGTGGCCTAGTTACTGGGAGATGAGCCAGAGGAGGTCTGGCCCGGATGTGTTTCATTGTCTCTACACCCTCTTCAGAGTGTAGGAGTATTTTTCAGATGGTGGGGAAAAGACTCTAGCAGGGGCTCTGGATTCTAGAAAGCAAATTGCTTTCATAGATGGGTAACTGTGGCTGGTTCCCAGCCCCTGAGTCTTAATGGGGAGGATCTGCCCTGGCCGTTGGCTACTGTGGAATTTACATCACTGGATGAGATGAGGCTTGGCACAAGGACTGGTGCGCCATCTATGGTCAGTGTGTTCAGAAGCTGGGGTCTCCCAGGCCCTTCCTCTGTGTTCCAGGGAGGGATGCCTGCCCTCCCCCAACAAGTGCCAATTGCCATGTGTGCAGCCTCCACCAGGATAAAAAGTTTATAAGAAGTATGACTTTAGGCAAGTCTCTCAGTGGCTCTGAGTCTCAGTTTCTTTTCCTATAACGTGGGCATACTGTCTGTCCCCACCTCATAGGAGAGCTGGCAGGACTCAGTGAGAAAATGCACACGAAGGACTCAATACTGAGCCTGGAGCAGAGTGAAACCTCGAGAAATTCCTAGGGCTGTTGCCTCATGGCCATCAACATCATCATCACCACCACCACCACCATCATCACCACCATCCTCATTATCATCACCACCACCACCATTGTTACTATTACCACCACCACTCTCATCATCATCACCATCACCACCACCCTCACCACCATCACCATTGTCACTACCACTACCATCATCGTAATCACTATCAACACCATCATCACCACCATATAATCACCATCATCATCATCACCATCACCATCACCACCATCCTCATCATCACCAGCACCACCACCATCATCACTATTACCACCACCACCATCACCACCATCCTCCTCATCATCACCATCATCATCACCACCATCACCACCATCACTATGACTACCATCATGATCACTATCAACACCATCATCATCATCACCATCATCACCACCATCCCCATCATCATCACCATCATCATCATCACCATCATCATCACCATCATCACCACCATCTTCATCATCATTATCACCATCACCACCATCCTCATCATCACCACCACCACCACCATCACCATCGTCACTACCACTACCATCATCATGATCACTATCACCACCACCATCATCATCATCACTACCATCACCACCACCATCACCATCATCAAGATCACCACCACCACCATCATCATCATCATGATCATCACCAACACCACCATCATCATCATCATGATCACCACCATCATCATCATTATCACCACCATCATCATCATCATCATCACCACCACCATCATCATCATCATCATCATCATCATCATCACCACCATCATCATCATCACCACCACCATCACCATCGTCACTACCACTACCATCATCATGATCACCACCACCATCATCATCATCATCACCACCATCACTATCATCATTATTATCACCACCATCACCATTGTCATTACCACTACCATTGTCACAATCACCATCATCACCACTACCATTATTGCTATCATCCTCCTCATCATCACTACCCCTGGTAGCCCCAAGAGGCAGAAGAGATAAACAGTAAGTGCAGGTTCCACTAGCAAAATCAAAAAGATAGACGTGGAAAGGATAAGCGAGACAGGGAAAGAGAAGAAGGGAGAGAATGAAGAACTGATAGATAAATGTACAGCATTCTGGAAGAGATTTCAAAGGTCAACAATCTACAGCTTCATTACACAGATGGAGAAACTGAGGCATGGGGGGGAATGATTGTCCAGGATCACATGGTGGGTCTGTGTTGGAGCCAGTGGGAGACCCAGGCCTCTCTTCCCATTCAGTCTCACTGCCCATCCTATAAGAAAAGAGCCACCCAGCATCCTGAGAGGTAGAAATGAGTCTTAGAACCTTCCCCCTAGGCACTGCTCCACTGCCCATCCTGGGACTCTAAGCCTAGCCAAGTCCACAGCTGTGCCTTCTGCCCTCTGGCTGCAGGTATGGGACGGAGGTGGCCATCGGGTAGGCGCGCAGGGTCTGCAGGGAGCCCAGCTTACCTTGCACCTGCGTCTGGTACACTATGAAGTGGCTGGGAGTCCCGCAGCTCTCAAACTCCTCCGCGCTGCACTTCTGGGCACAGAGCTGCTCGTCTTCTCTCTCGTGGAGCGGGAATCGCGTGGTGGGAAACCCACAATGGCAGGCGGTGCCCGCGAGAGCCGCCAGCGGGTACTCCTGGGGATGGAGCAGGAAAGAGGGAGAGAGTCACCAAGTCCAGGGATGGCCCTGGTCTCCCTCGTTTGAAGGTCACTCAACCTCATGGTGAACCCCAGCCTTGAAATTTTGCCCATGTGTGCACCTGTAATTATTGTGTGCCTCCTGAATCCTTTACTTGAATCTTGAAGGAAACTGTATCACTACTAGAGGGTGCTTGTGCAGAGGTAGGACTTTCGTCCATACCATAAATGCAGATACCAAATACCGCAGACAAAACGATGTGCAGACGGTCCCCTGTACCTGTGGGCTCTGCATCCAGGGATCAATCCAAAACTGTGGATTGAAATATTCAGAAAAAACGATTGCATCTGCACATTGAACACAGTAACGATCTAGCCAGCATTTCCACTGTATCAGGCATGATGGTAACCTAGAGATGACTGTGGTACAGAGGCTGGCGTGCCTAGGCTCTATGCAAACACTCCACAGATTTATACGCAGGACGTGAGCATCTGAGGACTGTGGTGTCTGCGGGGCATCCTGGAGCCAATGCCCTGAGGACACTGGAGAGTGACTGTAATTAAATTCCACCTGGGCACTCTCGCCTGCCAAGACGCTGAACCCGGGGTCAGCTCCGTTTCTCCTGCAAAAGAGAGATTAGTGGAGGGACATATAAAAGACACTTGAGCATGGAGATGACGCTTTCTCCTAGAGGATTTGAAAGAGAAGTGAGGAAGAAGTTCCTGCGTGTGTGCGTGCGTGCGCGCGGGTCCGTATGTGTGTGTGTGTGTGTGTGTGTGTGTGTGTGTGTGTGTGTGTCTTTCTCTGTCATGCAATACACCACAGTAAATGTCCTCTTGGTTTGATAGCGATATGCAACCCCTGCTCTGGGACATGCTGTCTGGATTCATCCTTTAAAGTCAAAAGGGATCGTGACACGTAGGTGTATCCACTGCCTCTGTTGAAACAGCTGCTTGGGATTGACTTATTTGTTTTACAGAGCAGTTCAGTGGGAACAGGACGGACGTGCCATTTGGAGGCAAGAGTCTGTCCTTGCCTAATCCGCTTCTAAGCCAGACCCACGGCACCGAGCTCTCCCTGGTAGCTCATCCAGGGATAACCTGGTGACAAAGCAACGTCACACCTAAGTGGCTGTGCCCAGTGAGCTCGACCTGGCTCCTTCCTGACAGATGCTCACCAGGAAATGCAGTCCCTGGCTGAAGAGCAGAGACAGGCAGGCGCTGACATGCAGGCGGGGCACCCTGGGCCTTGACTGATTCCATTTTCTAAGTAGTGACACCTATCAGAGCCTCCTCCTCTGTCACCCTAAATCTCAGACCCTCACCACCTGGCACAAGCAGCTCTGTGTCCCTGCCCACCTGACTCCTAAGAAGGAGAGAGAGAGAGAGAGAGAGAGAGAGAGAGAGAGGTGCCGAGGGAGGCTTGCGGAGGGGCCCTCCTGTCCACCCCTTTGCCTGTGCTTCCGACTAGTCCTGTGTACAGTCTGACTTGGTTTCACTGTTGTCACATCACCTCACTGCCTCAGGCAGGTGTCCCCAACTCCCACTGGTCTGCAGGATCCTCCAGGCACGAGCGATGTCCACGTGGAGGGCAAGCCATGCGGGTGGGGATTCCTGCCCAGGACAGAGGGCCACTGGGCGCCTCCTAGCTGCTCCCGAATGGCTCTTAGAAGCCTCTCTGCGGGTCTCCAGGGTCGCTGGGGAGCCAGAGTCTTGTCTGGGAGTCAGCCCCACGTGTCAAGCCCAGCTCTGCCACTCTCTAGTGCTGGGATCCTGGGCAAGGGACTTCGCCTGCCTGAGTACTGGTGTGCTCACCTGTGAGAGGGCGATGGAAACGGGGACCCCATGTCTGGGGTGAGACTGTGAGAGCCACGGGGGCTCCAGGAGGACGCTCTTTGCACCCGGCGGCCTCCATGCCTCTACAGCCTCTCAGCCTTCCCCAGAGATGCTTCCGGGACTTGGAGCCCAGGGAGGGAAGCAGCCAAGCAGGATGAGCCGGGTGGGGGGCGCAGGCGTGGGGCGAGGTCTGGGCAGGTAGGGGGAGTGCAGACCCTCCGCCCATGCCGGAATCCTGGAGGCTGGAGACCATCTCTTCTCGACTTTGCATCCCTAGCACTAAGCATGGGGCCTGGGACAGAGGTTCTCTTTAAATATGTGCAGAACAGACGGATTCTGACGCTTTGGGTGTTGGGGGAGGGGCTGTGTCCTCTGAATGTGTGCTTAATTAGCTAATTTTGAGGGCAGGTTGGAACTTCTTGGACACCCTCAAGTGTCAGTTTTATGCCCAGCTCTGGATTGGACATAGGGGACGGCACAGATTCTACCCCTCATCAGGCTACAGTCTGGCTAGAGGAAGGATAAGCAGTCAGCTGTCAAGGCTGAGAAATGGACCCGCAGGCCATCCAATCCAAAGCTGCACCCTGTGTGTGCGTGCATACCTGCAGTGATGGGGACACTCACTCTGTCCCAGGGTGGGACTGTCCTTGTGTTGACCTGGCCATCTCCTACTCATGCTTCTAAGCCCAGTTCGAATGCCACCCTCGTTCCTGAGCATTCCTTGCTATGATCACAGGCTCCCTCCGAGGGACAGAAATATACCCCGGGTGGCTCCACTCCACCTCCCGAATCCATGAAATGACCACATTCCCCTCTAACATCACAGATCACAGTCCCCGACCCCGTACACCCTGCAGCCATTCTGCACCACCCTCTCCCCCACCCTGGGTGCTGGGAATGGGACCCTGTGCTCACCTTCTCTGTGCAGAGGTCCACACACTTGTCCACAGACATATTGGGCATGGCGGCCGTCACGGGTAAGGCCAGGGAGAGGTTGTCGGGCCTGCGGAAGCAGCCTCGGAAGACCGCACTTCCATCTGAAGAGCCAGAGGGAAAAGGAAGTCAGATCTAGAAGGAGTCAGCTCTAGATGGGAGAAACACCTTCCGAAAGAAGCTCTTAGAAGTCAAAGCCCAGAGAAGGCGAGAGTCTTGCCCCAGGTCACACAGCGAGTCATTACAGAGACAGAAAGGGCCGTCACATTTTCTGTTCTTGCGTGGATCTGTGCACAGCGAGTGAGTTTGATATGTTCAAGAATGTTCTCAACCTGGCATCTCTGTTGGTCATGGAGCGGGTGTTCCTCCTGGGCCACGTTCTCCACTTTTCTCTGGCCCCACTCCTACGCCTCGCTTCCCCTCTCTCAATGGTGGCCACATCCCATTCAGGGAAACAGTATATTCCAAGGAGGGTTTTCATGACCTTCTCCGGAGGAGGCCGAGCATTTGAGGACCGAAGGAAGCAAAAGGTTTCCTCCATAGCACCAGGAGCCCCTCCCTGTCCTCAGCCTGGGCTTGGGGGAAAGCCCTGCACCTCAGGAGTCTCTTGCTCAGAACTGAGCTGCAAGGGAGTCTCGCTTTACAATGACTTAACCTGGAAATTCCCCAGGTGGCGTGGTAGAAACGAGGAGGGCATTGCTAGTTCTTGGATAGAAGCCACCTTCTAAGAAAACATTCAGTTGTCGTCTTAGGCTGGGTGCCCTGAGCCTGGGCTAAGTGATTTACTGAAGATGTGCTCTGGGGGTGGCAATGGGGCCTCAGCTGGGCCCCCCTCAACCTGACTCCCTGGGAGCTCTGGGGGAAACTGCTCCACAGAGCCCTCTCACTGTAAGGAAAGGGGGCGGGCCTTTGCTTCGAGTGTCCCCTCCCTTGTGTCAGTCACCCGGGAAGAGGCTGGGAGAGGCTGCTTGCTACTGTTGGTCAAAGAAGGGGACGGATGTTAGCCACTGTCACTACTGTTCTGCAGTGAAGGGGGTCTGGGTGGGCACGCGGAGTGGATTGGGGACTGGGAGGGTGTCCACTACAGATGTGTCCAGAGACTTACCAGTAAGTATGTTCATGGCAGCATTCTTTAAAATTAACAAGTAAAAGATTGGAGACAACATAGGTGTCCGACAGTGAGGGATTGGGTAACTCAAGAGTGGACAACACCATCAATGGGATTCTAAGCCTCCATCGAAAGTAGTGGTGTTAAAACATTACTTATTTGAATCAGATGAAGATGCGCTCAAGGTACAATGTTACACACCAAGAATATTAAGTTCCACGTATCATAAGGAATCAATTTTGTAAAAAATATTTACTAGCAGAAACCTGTAAAGGGACATATGCTAAAAATCATGGCATTACTGGATAGTAGGTGTGAAGGATAACTTTTGGGTGTCAATTTGGCTAGCCCATGGTGCCCAGTTGTTTAGTCTAGATGTTGATGTGAGGGTATTGTGTACACATGATTAATATCCACAAGTGTTTGACAATAAGCAAAGGAGGTCTCCCTTGACAATATGGGTGAGCCTTATCTAATCAGTTGAAGGCCTTAAAAAGAGAAGGTGGGGCTTCCTGGAGAGGAAGGAACTCTGTTTCAGGACCGCAGCATTAACTCCCGCCTGAGTTCCCAGCCTTCTGGACTGCCTTACTGATTTTGCACTTGCCAGCTCCCACACTTAGATGAGCCAATTCCTTAAAAATAAATCTCTGAATACATGTGTATATCTGTATGTCCTATTTATCCCAATTCCCTGGAGAACTCTGACCCAGTAGGATTACAGGTAAATGACCTTTCCATCTTTTTGTTTAACTCTTAGTACAATGCATATGCATTTTTATGTAATGAAGACAAATAAAAGATAAGAAGTGGCTCTTAACAAATTTATGGTGAGGTTTATGATGCACTTTTTTGTGGTACAGAGGAGGAAACACAGGGGCATTCTACCTCTAAGCTACACCCCAAGCCTTATTTTATTTTTTATTTGAAAACAGGGTCTTTCTGAGTTGCTGAGGGCTTCACTAAGTTGCTGAGGCTGGCCTCAAACCTTCGATCCTCCTGTCTCAGCCTCCCAAGTACCGGGATTACAGGCATGTGTCACCACACCCGGCTTGCGACGCACATTTAAAATTGAGCTCAGCTGGGCGTGGTGGCGCACGCTTGTAATCCTAGTACTTTGGGAGGTGGAGACCGGAGGATCCGGGTTCACAGCCAGCCTCAGTGTCTCTCTTTCTCTCTACTTAGTGAGGCCCTCCGCAACTTCGTGAGACCCGGTTTCAAAATAAAGTATAAAAAATAGGGCCGGGGGTGTAGCGCGGAGGTAGAACGCCCCTGCGTTCAATCCCCAGTACCGCAAAAAAATAAATAAATAAAATTGAGCTCAGTTAGTTCTCAGATTTTGAGTTGAATTTTCCTTCCCAGAAACACACTCATCACATAAGACAAGGGATGATGTTGACACCGTGTGTATCAGAACCACCTACCACAGTAGGTGCCACTTATTAAGTCCTGATATGTGTCACCTACTCCACGGAGAACTTCAGAAACATCCGCTCATCCCAAGAATCCCGCAAAACTCGTGCAGACTCTCATTTCACAGACAAGAGAAGCAAGACCAAGGCGGGGAAGAAACTGAGGACTTGCTGTTTGCAAAAACGTACAGAGACTCATCTCAGAAACAAAATGTTAGCCCGAGGAAAAAGCAAAGCGGGTTCGCAAAAACCATATGCCTCTATCTGTCTCGGATCCGGGTGTATCTATAGTATAAAACTTGACACTTTAGCATACACACATATATTTATATTTATGTGCACAGTAAAGGGTACAAAATTACTCCCTGAGCAGAAGGAAGGGGGTGTTTATGAGTGATACTTTTACATTTTAGCTGTCAAAGACACCCTAGTGATTATTTCTACCACCCGACACCCGGCAGCCTGAAGTCCCGCGCTGTGGCGCCAACTCAAGCTAGGGACACCCGATTTTGGCTAAAAGGCTAATTTCTGGTGCATGCTGCTGCCTCACACCATCTAGAACTATCCCAACTTTCCCCTTCTCTGGCTCCGACCTGGGGAGGGAGGCACTAGAGGGGATTCGGGTGCAGCTGACCCGCTGGGTGCTCCCTTTGGCCTCAGTTTCCCCACTTACAAATGGGGAGCAGGGATTAGCCCACTCAGGGGCTCTCATGCCTGCGATCAAGGGGATATCCAGAAAAGCATGGGGCTGCCTTTGCTTGCCTCAATGTCTTCGGGCCTTACTGGGACTTGGAGGGCTGGGCAGGGATGTGTATGCTCTGGATGGGTAAGCCCTCCACTCCCCAGAGATGGAGCCGTCAGGCACAAATGCCACTAGCGCCCCGTGGAGAAACGCTGGACAGTTTCCCGTCCTACGGTGTGCGGTGCTCAGAGGGAAACCCTGTGAGGCCATCCAGAGGACGGTTTATGATGCTCATCGTATGTACTGTGCAAGCTGAGCTCAGGGCGAGCGGCAGGATTTGAGCTGAATGTTTAGGGCAACGAGGCAGGAAGGCCAAAGCCATGTGCATGAGCCCTCGCTCAGAAAGCCCGGTTAGCTGGACGTCGGCTCCGGCTGAGGGCAGCGAGCTGCTGGCCTCAATATCAAACAACAGGACTCCCTCTCTCCCTCCCAACACCACCGGCATTTGTCAAGCCCGTGCTGACGCCAGGCTCCACGTGGGGTCCCCTGGATCCATTTCATCTTTGCAGCCGCCATCGGAGGTAGGGATTTTGTGCACAACTCTTAACCTCTTAAAGAGAGTCCTTCCCTAGCCCCTTCTGCCACCCTGATGGGGTGTGAGACGCCCCCTCCAGGAACAGGACAGAGTGGTACCTGAAGGGTGTTTGGGCAGGTGGGGAGGGAGTGTCTGTCTGAGCATCGATGTGGGTGGCAGGTGACAGACACGTTGAAGGCCCGATTGCCCTGATGGTATTTTCCATGGGGTTCAGGACATGAGACCTAAGGTGTCTATCACAATATTCCGGTGTGTGTCTGGCTGTGCACGAAAGAGTGTGTGCACGTGCGTGCGTGTGTGTGATGGTGCACTGCAGTGTGAGCTTGGGTTCACCTGTTTGGGCATGTGAATGCCAAACTCTGAGCATGTAAGTGCGACCCCGTGGGCTCTATGGGCGGGTGCATGCCCACCTGCCTGACTGGTCTGACGATGGGCGACAGCCGTGCTATGTGCGTGCGGCCAGACACCTCTGCGATATCAGCGGGCATCAGACCTGGAAAAGTGTGAGTCTCACCCCGGGGTATTTCTGCACGTAGAGACGATAACCCCAGGGCTCTCCCTGGATTGCCTAGCAGCAGTGAGTCGACTAGAGGGCTCCTCTCTCCTAGCACAGGGGGCAGCAGGAGGGGCGGGGACACTGCTGGTGTCCACCCCAGGAAGCCAAGAGCACTGGGACCCTTACACCTTATGCCACAGCCAGGGACACTGCAGGAGTCCACAGCTGGCTTGTATCACAGCAGATCTCCCATGGGAGTCCGTGTGGGAGTGCTTGTGCCTTGGGCATGTGAGAGCTGAGGTGAGTGCGGGGGCTCTGTGGTCCCCTGCTGTTGGGGTCCCCCTTGCTATTAGAGATCACTTGCTATTAGAGGTCATGCTTGCATGGAACTATTAGGGTCCCCCTGGCATCCTCTTGCAGACGTGACCTCTAGTAACTGAGACACCGGGGCACCAGTCGGGAGCCACATGTTTTTCCTCTGAGTTTCCATGGCTGAGTGTGCTGCCCTCTACACCACCCCAAGCCTGGCACCCATTTCTTGGGCTCGGTCTGACAGGGCCATGTTAGCATGAGTTTCCAGATGTCCTTGAGGGGACCAGACCCAACTCAGGGCCCTGGAAGGGGCTTCCGGGTGGCCCCACACCAGAAGGCCAGGGAACTTCCCTGAACCACAGGCTCAGGACAGGGCCTGGCTGATCCACAGGAAACTCATGGCTAGGAGACATGGGTTCTAGTCCTGACTCCGCGTCCCCTCGCTGCAACCCTGTATAGTCATTTGTAAAACAATCAGTTCTCCACGTGGCACCCATGGACAACTCCACCCACCCTTGTCTTTGACCAGGGTAAGTTCCCTGCATGTCAGAGACTCACGCTCTCATCTCTAGAATGGGGGCATGAGTACGGGGTAGACCATTCAGAGACGGACACGGACGAGCCTTGTGACCTTGGATACTGAGGAAGAGACTGTGCCTGTCTCCTGGCTTGCTGTCCTTCTACAGGAAAGAAGGGGGGAAGGCTGTGGAATCCCTTCCCCGGCATTTCTCTATGCGCTTTCCTGCAGCCTGCATGGATGGGAGGAGAAAGAAAGACTTTGCTCAGTTCTGCCCAGATTGGTCACCCTCTGACATTTAAACAGCTGCTAATGAGTCCCTGAGTCTCAGCTCAGAGAGGAGGGCTAAACTAAATGTCCTGAATATCAAATAAGGTGATGTTTTCTGAGGCCTTAAAGGGCTGGTGGTGACCAGAAGCGACAGGTCTCTCTGCTGTGCATCTGGTTTTGGTCAAGGTGTGCAGGTGTGTGTGGGGGGGGAGGGGAACAGTTCCAGGAACAGTCTGTCTCTTGGACGGAGGACATCCCGCAGTCGACTTTGGGGAGCAGTTGGAGAACCTCCTAAGCCACTGAAGGGACGGTTCAGCTCCACTCCCAGGAGTCTGGGGAGCCCTTCGGAGGCCACTTCTCCCTGCGGGGGCTCTCCACCGCCTCTCAGTGACCCTAATGTCAAGAATACAAATGGCGGCCAAGGCTTTGCTCTTCCTGTCTCCTTCCTTCGCTCTGTCTGTGATCGGGTCGCCTGGTTCAGGGGTGAGAAGTTCTCTCGTCCTTTCCATCTGAAGATGTAAGTGAAGTGGCCGGCGAGTCCCTCGGCCTTCCTGCCACTGTCCATGGCATAAAGAATTCCCGATTCCCACAACAGTGAGGAGCTGCCGCCCGTTGGAAGAAAGCTGTGGCATCCAGCAGGAAGAAAAAGCTTAAGTTGGACGCGCTGAGCCGTGTGCCCTTGGGCAGGTGTCCTTCACTTCAACGAGACTCAGTTTCCCTCATCTGTAAATAGGGATCTTCATATGTACCCTGCGCAGCTGGGGTGGAAGGCCACACGATGGCACTTGTAACCATCGAGGCATAACAAATGCTCAATGTCACCTCCGGTTCCTTTCTCCATCCCTTGTCTATGGTGCGTGAAGGGTGGCCAGGACCTATGGAGCAGACACTGCAGCGCCCCTTAGTGTGCATGCTCCATCTCAGGATAGGCTGATGGTGACCATGCCTCTCTGCCTTACTCCAGGCCCTACGCTCCCCAGGAGTCACCCTCAGCCCATAGGGGGCGAGGTGGAGAGTAAACACTGCAGCTTGGCCTGCAGTGTCAACTGCAATGTCAATGGCCCTGCAGGTCAACACCGCTGAGCCTGGATCTATGCCACCTCGCAGAGATCCCCAGTGGACTAAGACTTCAGCTGGCTTGGTGGTGACCTGCTTTGTAAAGGATCCTTCCTGTCTCGCTTCTCCACCTCTACAGGTGCATCTTGGAACCACCTCCCAAGTCAACCATGCTGACATCCCCATATAGGAGGGATCACAACTTGAAGCATCTTGGATCTCTGAGGATCTTTAATTCATAAGGAAAATCATTCATGAAGTTCAGGGTCACTGCCTCTCACAGCTCACAGACTGTGTAACTAATCGAATCTCCCCGGAGTCATGCACAACACAGTCCCTGGCTCTCTCAGCAGCCCTGAGTGGCATCTTCCTAATGATCAGTTCTTGCTGAAGAATAA
>PVJS01021633.1:16855-31415 GCA_004027185.1 Glis glis
CCCTGGTACCGCAAAAAAAAAAAAAAAAGTATAACAACAGTGACCGGGCAGGGTAGCACCCACCTGTAATCCCAGTACTTGGGAGGCTGAGACAGGAGAATTGCAAGTTTGAGGCCAGCCTCAGCAATTCAGTGAGACCCTCAGCAACTTAGTAAGATCCTGATTTAAAATAAAAAATAGAGCTGGGAGTGGTGGTGCATGTTTGTAATCCTAGTACTTGGGAGGCTGAGACAGGAGGATCGCAGGTTCAAGGCCAGCCTCAGCAACTTAGTGAGGCCCTGTTTCAAAATAAAGAATAAAAAATAGGGCTGGGGGTGTATCTTGGAGGTAGAATGCCCCTGGGTTCAATCCCCAGTACCACAAAAAAATAATAATTTAAAAAATAAAAATAAAGGGGCTGGGAATGTGGCTCAAAGGTAGAATGTTCCTGAGTTTAATCCCCAGTACCTTAAAAAAAAAAGTGAATAGCATTGGTAATAATAACAGCGACTTAACTGTACATCACAAGTGCTAAATGTGTTACACATATAATACCTCACTTAATCCTTATGACAACCTATGAGGTCGACAGTACTAGGATCCTGTCTTACAGGCAGAAACCCTGACACTTAGCCAATCTGATCACTTTTCCCAGTCATACAGCCAGTGGGGAGCGGAGTTGGGATTTGACCCCAATCTTGTTGGACATCACACCCTAGTTCCTTACCTCATTACTATTTTATGGGAGGCCTGCACAATTCTAACATGGCGGGGATCCGGAGACCCCATGCCAGCCATGCACATTTTCCAGAAACCCACCAGGGTAGGAGCCCGAGGATTGCAAAAGCCCATGCCCCACATTCTGACAATGTCAGCTCATCATCGGCAGGCTAGCTGGGACGGTGCCTGACATCGGCAGCTTGGGTTTTTTTACTAGCAAGAGGTGCGTAGAGCAACTGCTCATAGACTTTCTTTGCTGGGGGCAGACAAAGACCAGCCTGGAACCAGCTGCGAGTGCCTCTGAAGTCCTATCATCTCTTTGATCTGGGGCTTCACAAAAAAATAAGGTAAATGTCACCAGGCATCAGCTTAGAGGCAGGCTTGGAAGAGTCCTCCTTGGTTTGAAAGAGGCCACCACCCCCTGGGTAATTAGGCCAAGCTCCACTGCACTAAAGATGCTGGAAAGAAGGAACGGCGGTGAGCTGGGAGCCATTCACGGCTACCTAGCTACCTATAATCAGAGAGAGCCTGAATTACACAAAGAGCCTAACTGTTCCAGGAGAATTCACACCAGCTATTTTTAGACATCAACAAAGGCTCCAGAGGGCTGATGGAAATTCAAATAGCTTGAACTGGGTGATTCTCAGAGTAAACGGGGGAGACTACAGTAGGGAGAAGGGGGGCACCCCTCTATAACAGGCATGGCGCGGGGTGCTTTCTAGACTTTATCTCACTTGGCGGTCATAGCAATAGCAAAAGCTCGAAATGTCCCCACTTTACGGAAGAAGCAGCTGAGACGCTGAGGGGCTCAGTGGCTTGGCCAGTCAACACGGCAAGGCAGCGGGAGAGCTGGGGCAAGAATGAGCTCTAGCTCATGCCCAAATACACACTGCTTCCAAAGTTTCCTGCCTTTCTGCATTTTGGTTAGGGGAGAAGAGCAAAACAATTGTCTCCCATTATGATACAGAAGGAGAAAATTTTTCCATTATCCCTTGGCCCTACACAGAGGAACTCGTGAAGTCTTGCATGAATTATAAAATTCAGGAGTCCCATTCATGTATTGATGAGAAGTAGAGGCCTGGTAAAGAAGGAACTAGATATGGTCTTTCCAAGGAAATGAGACTTTCCTGTATCATCTGAGACTCCCCTCGGCCTCAGAGGTGAACATAAAGCACAAATACTGCACAAAATCCTCCAAACTTTCCAAGACAAAAAAATCGCCAGTATGGACAACGGTGCACGGAATCCACTGTTAAAGCTGTGGAGCACAAACCAGGGACCTGTTTTTTCCAGTGGTAGTATAGTATGCTTTCATCAGGGTAGGATGAAAACAAAAACAAAAACCGAGAGGAAAGAAGTGGATTTGCAGTCATCTGGAGTTTAGCCTCACTAAAGTGTGGTTCAGCACCATGGACAGCCACCAACGGGACCGACTTGCAGGTCAGCATAGTTCTAATGAGCTTGGTGACCCGAATGTTGCAAGACTCTTCCAGGCAAACGAATATTCTTGCAACCTTCTATGAAATCGTAATGTTCTCAGAGCACCATAGGATCCCTCCCTCTGGGAGGAGAGCTACCCTTGCTGACACATTTAGCAAACTACTGTGAAAAATGTCATCCAAGCAAGAAGGAAGTCCATTTCTTGGTTCTTTTATATCAAGTCGGTGTCAAGGCAGAATAGCAGGGTGCCTGCAGACATTTGCTCTGCCAACCTTTAAATGCGTTTGCTACTACGGGAGCATTCCATCACCTCAGAGACACATAGGCTGGCTCCCCAGCCAAGGCAGAGACCAAGCATTACAGCACTTGGCAAATAATAAGCCTTCTTTGGATCTTCCCAATCAGAATGAGTTCTGTACCAATACTCAGGGAGATAGCATTAGTAATAGTGTTAATTCCAAACAGTGGCTCTACAGAGGGGATCTGGTGTCTGCCACACCAGATTCCTGGCGTCTACTCATTTCCCTGCCTGATGTAATAGATGTAATACATGGTAGAGCCATATGCCAGTCATTTGGAAGGTATCCCTTTCTTTCTTTCTTTCTTTCTTTCTTTCTTTCTTTCTTTCTTTCTCTCTTTCTTTCTCTCTTTTTTTTTTTTTTGGCAGTACCGGGGATTGAACCCAGGGGCATTCTACCTCCGGGCTACACCCCAGCCCTTTTTATTCTTTACTTTGAAACAGGGTCTCACTAAGTTGCAGAGGGCCTCACTAAGTAGCTGAGGCTGGCCGCGAACATGGATCCTCTGGTCTCAGCCTCCCAAGTACTGGGATTACAAGTGTGTGCCACCACGCCCGGCTAAGGTATCCCTTTCTGATTTGTTTATGTGTAAAATAGATCCCTGGCATGGGAAACCAAGGTGCTGCTGAGTTGGATAGAAGATATTGGCGATTTCATATTGCTTAGAGTCAGCAAACAGAGAAGAAGGGATCAGAGAAGGAAGGAGTTAATCTGGGGCCAAGGAGTCCCCCCCCCCGAAAAAAAGAGGAGATGGGGTCCTGAATCCCATTCAAGGACTCAGGGTGTCTACAATATTATGGTCAAGAGTGGGCATCCAAGGTGGGACTCTGAGACTCTGGTCTCTAGCCCATGCTCAGTCCCTGAGAGGCAATGCAACCTTGGAAAAGTCATGCCTGTCAATTATCTCCGGAAGTTGCCTCTGAGGCTTTCGCATGCTCAAACCCCTTTGCCTCGATTCCTCTCCCATCTCTTGGAGAATTGTCTTGAGCCTGGGTATCCGCCGCCTCTTCTCCAGTGAAGCCTTATGCATCTTTCAAAGTCCTCATTAAATGCTCCCTCCTCTTTGGAGCCTTCCCCCCGGGCTGTTCAGTTGAGTCACCTCTGCTCTCCGTGCCTCAGCTTCTACAAGCATGAACTGGAGACATCAAAGAGGAAGGTGATTGTAACATGGCACTCAGCACATGATCTGGACTTATGCTCATGACTAGAAAATGTGGCTTCCCCATTCACTCAGAATCTCCTGAGAGTGACCTTCAGCTCAAATGCTGTTCCCATGGCTCCTGCAGGCCAGGGCTCTGCAGTCCTCTGCACACACCCTCCATGGATGAATACAGCTGGCTGGCACTGGGTCCACTGCCCCAGGAGATGGTGACCTCCTTGAAGGCAGGGGCTGTGCTTACCCCACACTGAGCTCCCCATGTCTAGTCCATACGGGAGCTCGTCAAGTGTTCTGGTTAAAGGAGAGGCCCCAGTACTCTCCATACACCATGCTGGCAACTGGGAGCTCACCAGGAGTCCCAGCAGCACACATCATCAACATGTGTCTTCCTATTCGGCTGCCTTCATTTTTGTCTCAGCCACAGCAGTCTTCAGGTTCACAGAGCTTAGACTTTTCCCCTAGAGTGTCCAGCTGAAGGTGCCCAGGCTTCAAGCCTTGCACAGTGACAATTTAGAGCAACCGTGGTCAACTTAGAGAATCCAGGACTACTCTCAGTAGAAATGGCTGAGATTCCCCCTCTTGGACTGAATCCAAAGATGCTTTTCTTAGATGGTACAAAGCCCCATCCAGGGTGATTCCAGTAAGCAAACTGAGGGGTGCAGCCAGTCTCTAGGGCTGCTCCCCAGCAACCACCCAGCTCTGCAGCAACTGCCCAGCCCAGCAACTGTGCAGCCCCGCAACCACCCAACGCAGCCCCCGCCCCCCACTGCTACAGGAGCAAACACACCTTACTGTAACAGAGTCTAGTCATTTGTGTGTGTGGAGGCTTATATATTTTAGCTATTGAAAAGTCTTTGATGGACCATGAAAGTGTTATTATACCATATTATACCAGGTGATCATGATAATGAGAGAGAGAGAGGGAGAAAGAGAGAGAGGGAGAATGAATGAGAATGAGAATGAATGTCCAGATTTTCCAGCCAAATGAACATTAACCAGGGGAAGTCTGGCTAATGTCCGGCTGATGACATGCACAGGCCAAATCCTGTTAACTGTCTAGCCTCATCCATTAGCATATACTCCGGCAGCAGCTTACCCTTTAAATACCCCTGACTTTCGAGGCCACCTCTTCAGATGGTCAAAGGACTACCATCAAAATAACAAGCATTGGCATCAACAGGATTGGCTGTGAGGATGATAACCAGACACCCACCGGGTGAACATTCTCCAGCCTGGATTTCATATCTCACCTCGGCCCTCTGCCAGCCAGGCCCTCAGATCTGAACTGAGGTGACTGAGGGGAGGCGGGTGGTGTCATCAATTTGTAGAAACCAGCATGCTTGCAAATCTATTTATTGAAGAGCAAAGCTTGAATGGGGCTTCAAAAGCTATGGTATGTAAAACACTGAACACACTATCAAGCAATGCATTTAAAAAAAATGAAATTCACACAGAAGAGGCCCTTCTCTGCAAACAGAGAGGTGTTAGCTTTCTGCCCACCCATCCAGGCAGAGTTATATTCTAGGCGAGATCCACTGAGATCTAGACTTATTATTCAAAAAACAGTCCATAGATCAGCAGCCGGCATTACCTGGAGCTCCTTAGAAATGCAGAAGCTCACGGATGGGCTGAATCAGAAGCTACATTTTAACCAGTTCTCCTGGGGGAATCTCAGGCACACTCATACTGGGCAAGCACTGGCCAAAGGGTTTGAGGAGTGCTGTGGGTTTTTTTTTTATTTCCTTTTCTTCTCTTTTCTTTTCTTTCCTTTTCTCTTCTTTTCTTTTTTGGTACTGAGAATTGAACCCAGGCGCATTTTACCTCTGAGCTACACCCCTAATCCTCCTCTTTAAATTTTGAAACAGGGTCTCAATAAGTTGCTGAGGTTAGCCTCGAATCTGTGATCCTCCTGTCTCAGCCTCCCAAGTACTGGGCTTATTGGTATGTGCCACCATGCCCAGCTAGTGTTGTGGGTTTCTGCATGGGAGGGATAACCTCCAGAAAGCCCAGCCCCCACCCCACATCAAACCCATTAGTTCCTTTTAAACGTGTGGAAGGTCATCGGCATTAGACCGTGTGACCTTCAGCAAGTTTACTTAAGTTCTTTAAGGTTCAGCTTTCTTGCCATAAATGGGGGTAACTGACCATGGTGATGAGCTGGACGGGCCGAAGGGAAGGCACTTGGTTGAGTACAGTACCTCGAACATAGCATATGCTTGGTGAACAGTTATTAACTGTTATTAAACACCCTCCTCCCCTCAGGATGGGGACACTAGCGGGACAAGGCCCACAGAAATGGGTCCTCGCCTATCCATCTCCTCCTCTCCTTGGTTTAGAAACCGGAAGTTTTTCCAATTAACCTCAAACCGGAAGCACCACCAACCCGGATGAATTCTACACCAGCATGGAAGGCCGTGGGCTGGCTTCAATCCCTGCTGCTTGCGAGCTCTGTGACACTGAGACTCAGTTTCCTCATCTGCACGCCAGGAACAGGTAGACATCCGTGCGCATTTATTTCAAGGGTCATCGTAAAGATCAGATGTGCTCCACCACATAAAGGGCTTGGGAAAAGACACAGGGTTCGCTCTTGTCACCCTTACAATGGTTGTCCTTGTCTTTACCATTGTCATCACCCTCCCGAGACGATCTGAGAAGAGCGGCAGAGTTCTGATTAGCTCAGACTCATTAGGAGGAAGACAGGTGGACAGGTGAGAAGGAGGGCGGGGCTGGTACAGGAGGCAGGGAGACAGCGGGCACATGGGAATGATGGAGATCACTGGAGGAAAGGGCTCTGCCCAGGCTGGCACGGGAGGAGGGGCTGGGTCAGGGCGGTGGTAACCCTGGAGTGCTGGGGAGCCATGGAAGGTGCAGGGCAGACCCCTGGGGATGAGACCTGCACCAACTCCTTGGGCTGGGCGGGGAGGGATGGGGCCCGGGGAGGAGCCAACTCACGTACACCTGCGGGCCGACTCCTGGGCCAGCTGCAGCCGGTAGACCGAGAGGCGGTTGGCGCCGCCGCACACGCTGCCCCTCTCGCCCTTGCACTGCATGTCGCACTCGGCCTCGCTCACGTTCGCTGCCTGGATCTTGTGGCCGCAGTAGCACTCGGCGCCGAACTCCAGCCCGGCGTACAGGTAACCCCTGGGGGAGGCTGCCGTCAAGGTGGGGCGGCTGCCACCACCAAGACCCCAGGGACAGGACGCCCGCCCAGTGCAGAGACCGTGTAGACAAGCGCCTTCGGGAGACTGGGAGACCCCAAGGACATGAGAGAGACCCAGTGGGTGGTGCACAGGGGGAGCCTTACAAGGGGGTGGGGGGCCCTGGGGGGGGGAGGGAGATGTCAGCAGATCTAGGGGACAGGCATGCTCCAAGGGCAGGGCAATCTGGACTCCAGAGGAGTCAGGGAGGCTCGGGAGTTGGAGAGCCTTGGAGGGGGGATGGGAGACAGGAGCCCCAAGGAGAGGTCCTTCAAGGAGCAGGTCGGGCAGGGAAACCCAGCGAGGGAAGGGGACACCCCAGGGGGGAACGCAGCCAACTGTCCTTATCTCTGCCAGATGTGTTACCCCCCCCCACAGAGACAGCACGCCCATATTCACACACACCTGCACACACCTGTAGCACGAGGTACACCTGCCACACACCTGCCCCTGATCCTGTGATCCCTTGCCTACACACACACACACACACTCTCTCTCTCTCTCTCTCTCTCTCTGCCTTGCTCCTCCCCGACTGGAGACATGAGCCCAGCCCCTTTATTCCAGGAAATATCACGCAGGAATCACACCTCCCTGTCCCTTGAGAGGAGAAGGGGCAAGGGGAGGAGGCAGGGACACTCACTTCCTTTTGGAAGTTGGCAAAACTGAGCTCCATACCCAGCCAAGGAAAAAATTCCTTCCCCTAAACAGAACAATCCTGGCACTGCAAGATTTTCAACTTTTTTTTTTTTTTTTTTTTTTTTTTACAGCCATGAAATCCTTTCCTAAAAAGGACACTCAACTGGCAGTGCTGGCTCTGGCTTTGGAGATGGGGTGGGGGAGGGGAGTGAGGACCCTCTCTGTCCCTTCCCTCCCATGGCCTCTGAGACGTTCTGCAGAGCCAGCAGGGCTGCGCAGGGAGCAGCCTGCAGAATGCGCTCACACAGGAGCATCCGGTGGGAGCCATCTGCTCACGTCTCCCTGGATCGCAGGGTGCTGGCTGGAGAGACAGACCCAGCCACACTGGGCACTGCCCCAGTCACCTGCTCACCTGGGCAGATGAGGCAGGGGCAACTCACGCATACTGGGCATCTTGGTGCTTGGTCCCCAGCAAAATCCTGGGGACATGCCAGCCTCCCACGTCTGCCTGCCTCAGTCCCTCTCTGGTTCTTGGACGTCCCTGGGTCTCCTCTCCTGTGATGGCACCCGCTGATAGAAGCAACATTTCCCGAGGAAGGGACCCAGCAAGTGTTATTACTTCCAAAGCAAGAGGCAGCAATCTCTCAAGAGTAGAAAGGATGGAGCCCCAGGTGGAGGAGGACTGAGGTGTGAGGAGACCCATCTGGGATAGAGTCCAACAGCTTCCGGGCTGGGGAGAGAACAGCCCACCAGGAAAGCTCCTGGGCCAGGAGGGGGTGTTCTAAAACGTGTTCAGAGAGCCAGGCATGTGGCACACGTTTGTAATCTCAGTACTTGGGAGGCTGAGACAGGAGGGGCGCAGGTTCGAAGCCAGCCTCAGGAACTTAGTGAGACTCTCAGCAACTTAGCGAGACCCTGTTTTCAAATAAAAAATAAAATAGGTCTAGGGGTGTAGCCTGGAGGTAGAAGACCCCTGGATTCTATCCACAGTACCACAAAAAAATAAAATGTGTTCACAGGTTCGTGGATACTCCTTTCTTTAAGAGATAGGGCTTAATCCACCTCCTCTTGAATTTGGACTGGACTTAGTGACTCCTGATGAATAGAAGTTGGGGGCAGAGATGGTGCTATAATTTGGATTTTGAGTGTCCCCCAAAGGTCTTGGTCCCCAGGGTGTTACTGCTGAGAAGGGGTAGACCCTTTAAGAGGGGGAGCCAAGCGGGAAGACCTTAGGTCATTGGGGGTGTTCCTTGGAAGGGGATTGTGGGACCTATTTTCTTCCTTTTCCTCTCTTGTTTCCTAGCCAGGAGGTGAGTGTTTTTTGCTCTATCATGTGCTCCCATCATGACGGGCCAAAGAAATGGGCCCAATAAATCATGGACTAGAACCTCCAAAACTGTGTGCCCAACTCAACCTTTTCTCTTTGTAAGTTAATTATCGCGGGTATTTTGCTACAGTGATAGGAAGCCGACTAGCACCGATGGTATGTGCCTTCCAAGGAGCTATGTTTTGGATACAGCTTGAGTGTCCCTCAAGGGTCCATGTGTTAAAGGCCTGGTCTCCAGCGTGGTGGTATTGGGGGGTGGTAGAATCTTGAAGAGTTGGGGCCCCCTAGGAGGTCCTTGGGTCATTCAGGTAGTCCTCATGTGACCCTGCTAGTTCCTGTGACAGGGCTGTTATAAAAGAAGCTTTCCCAGACCCTCCTTCTCTCTCTGCTTCCTGGTTCAAGACCCAATGTTTCCTTCTACACACTCTACTGTAACTAGAAAACTCCTATTTATCCTTCAAAACCCAGATCAAGGTCTCACCTCTGCAGTTTGTCCTGAGCACTCCATGTGAGCCACCTTCATGACTCCTCTGCACCTGTCAGGCTTCATGTCTCTCATACCCTAGCTTCCTCCTCTTTGGGATGTGGTTTGTAACATCCCTGCCTCCCAGGGGTCCCGTGCCATTAAGGAGTTCATCCCAAATGCAAGGTGCTTTAGAACAGCGCTTGGCACACAGCAAGTGCTTCCCAGGCATCAGTGTTGCTGTCCTTCCCAAGCTGGGCAGGATCCAGGGCTCATAGCCTCAACGCTGGGCTTCTCGGGCAGCTACTTATAAAGGGGGCAGTGTTTCCTCAGCAGGGGTGGAAGGAAGTGTCCCTCTGTGACCACCCACTTGCCCACTTTCTGCACTAACCACACTGATGTGGCCAGCAGAGCTGTTGACCACCAGAGCCAGCCGGCTGGGGTCTGGAGATGAGCGGATTAGAGGTCTCCTTTGGAACCATCACAAAGTCAAGGGGCCCAGGGGACAAGCAGAGGAGAAGGCCAGTCAGCCCCAAGGCACCCCAGAGGTCCTGTCCCTGTTCACAGGTCTTTTGGGGAGTCATGTGATCTTGAAAAGCCAAGTCCCTACCCTCGGTGTATGTTCTAATCAAAACCATCATTCCCTTAACCTGGAACCTGACAGGTGAGCGTTCCCCCCTGGGAGAAGAACAATGGGTTTCTATGCTAAAAAAACCATTAGATACCCCGATACCCAAGCCCTGTCTCACCCTCCACACGGGCAGCTCAGGAGCCCCATGCTTGTAGTCTTGCACCCGTGCACACCTGTGCATCCAGTTGTACATGTGCAAGTTGTGGGGAATTCCAGACAACCTTGTGCACTTTCAAGGCAGTGTTGCACACTCAGCGATGCAGCCAGCTGCCGGCATGCACAAACACAATTCTAGACCCTTGCACACACTCACAAAGACTTCAGCACACACGAACACTATTTACAGATAGATGTGGGCATTAAGCTTACAAACATAGCCAGCTGACCTTACCCAGTGTACACTACAAATTCACTCCTAGACACAACCTCACGGTGTCACACACCCCACAAGCCAACTCTTGAGCAGCCCTGCTTGTCTACGTGAATGTGTGTGTACACACACGCACATGCACACTTGTGCCTGCACACACACACACACACACACACACACACACACACACACCTCGCATCACCCTGCCCTTGTGGTCATGTGTTCACCCTCCGACACATGTTCACACTCCCCCAGCAGGAGTCTGAGAAAGGAAGGGGACATCGGGGGCCCTACCGTTCAGCACAGTTGTCTTGGCAACGGAAGACGGTCATCTTTTTGTAGTCGAAAAAGGACACACCTCGCAGGGCCCGACTCTGGGTGTCATCCAGGTAGCAGCCGATGTACTTGGCTTTGGGGAAAGGAGAAAAGTCAGATGTGGCTGGGGACAGAGCCGGAAGGGTGACAGCAGGAAGTCACCATGTGCGCCTGGCTGTGTGGCCTTGTTGAGTGTTTGCTCCAATCCTTCCTCTGGGCAGAAACAAGAGGGTGAAGGTCACAGGCCTGGGCTGAACCAGGGCCAATCAGGGCAGTGAGGGAGGCTGCAGCCCTGCACACCAACAGGACGGATGCTTCTGTGCACAAGACTGCAGCCAAGCCCTGGGTTCTCCCGGTGACAACTGGGCACCCCAGAACCCAAACCACAGCCATTCCCTAAGCAGCAAAGGGGACTTCCCATGTCACTTAAGACAGCAGCTCTCAACCGTCTCTACAGCCTGCCTCAAGATACCCTACCCTGGACAGTGCACCGGGATCGGATGTCTCAGGGTCTAGCTCTCCTCATTTCAATCTGGTCATGTCTTAGCATTGGCCTGGTGAGTTTAGACCAGGGAACCTCTTGGAGATTTAGTTTTCTTTATAGTGGGATGAAAATACCAATCTAATAAGGTTCAAAAGGGATGATTTGGGTAAATGTCTCTACCATAGTCTCCTGCCTATAACAGGCATAACATTCGGGTAAGGGGATTAAGAAACTGGCCATTCACAATGCTGTGTAAAGTACTTTACAGGTTGTCTCTATGGTGGGCCAAGGTGAACACTTCCATTCAAAGAACAATTTCAGAATATATATATGTATAACTGGATGGTTTCCAATTTTAAATTTTATGCTCAGTTTTCTTAAAGTAGTACACACTTCCCTGTGCTTCTCAGTAAAACTCATACATGAAGATAGCACTTTACAGTTTATATAAAGTCATTTCCCTAGCTGGGTGTGGTGGTGCATGCTTGTAATCCCAGTACTTGGGAGGCTGAGACAGGAGGATGGCAGGTTCAAGGACAGCCTCAGCAAGTGGTGAGACTCTCATCAACCTAGTGAGACCCTGTTTCAAAATAAAAATAAAATTGGGCTGGGGGTGCAGCTCAGAGGTAGAATGCTCCTGGGTTCAATCCCCAGTGCCACAAAAAATAAAGTCTTTTCCCATTTGTCATTAAAAATATTATTATTTGGATATGTACTTTGATAAGTGCTTTATACACATTGTTTCCTTGGATCCTTACAATGACCCTATGAGATTATTGTCCCCATTCTATACGAGAAGAGGAACTGAGGCCCAGAGAAGAGGTCACTTGCTCAAGATAAAAGAGATTACACATGTGCAGCCAGAATTGGACCGGCAATCTGGCTCCAGAGCCCATGTTCTGAGCTGCTTGCTCCTTGAATCAGGGCATCTTTTCAATCCCCCGGGTGAAGTGGGGACCACTGGCATCCCCAAGCTCACCTTAGAGGCCCAGAAACGTCAAGGGGCCCGCCTGAGACCTGCAACTTATTGGCGGCTGAACAAATATTTAAATTCCGGTCTCTGAGACCCCCACACCAGCTCTTCCTGCTGCTCCACTGGAAGCAACTGGCTCTTGGACAGTGGATCCTACTTGCCCTGGGAATGATGTGGCCCTGGTGGGGAATGACTGAGGGGGGCACTGAATGCCACCTGGTCACTTTCCCTGGCTGGGCTGGCATCCAGGTTAAGCTGCGGGTTCCTCTTTTCCCTTCCTTGTAGTGGGGAGCAGGTTCCAGCGGAGGATGCAGGCTCATAGCCAAAACACCACGCCCCCGATAATGCCCTGCGAGTGCGGTACTTGTCAGCCCCGCTAGAGACGAGCCTCGACCCTGGCCGCCTTGGATTTCTTTCCTAAGACAGAGGAGATCTGCTCCACTAAGAAGAGTCTACCTTTGCCGGGCGTGGTGGCGCACGCTTGTAATCCCAGTACTTTGGGAGGCGGAGACTGGAGGATCTGGGTTCGCGGCCAGCCTCAGCTCTCTCTCTCTCTCTCTCTCTCCCTGTCTCTCTCTCTCTCTCTCTACTTAGTGAGGCCCTCCGCAACTTCATGAGACCCGGTTTCAAAATAAAGTATAAAAAAATAGGGCCGGGGGTATAGCGCAGAGGTAGAATGCCCCTGGGTTCAATCCCCGGTACTGCAAAAAAAAAAAAAAAAGAGTCCATCTTTAAAGGAAACCTCACTTCCCTGGAGCAGGCTCATCGGATAGTGACAGCTCTGGGGCCGATTGTCTCCGTGCTTGTTCAACAGCACAGGCCCCTCCTCTCACCAATGGGGTCACAGGATGGGGTCTCAGTCCCCTGGTGCTCCCTGGAGAGGCTGCTGGGAGCGCAACACATGGGCCTGTGCAGTGGCTCCCAGAGGCACCAGTGTCCCAGGGTGCAGGGTAGGATGGGCAAGAGGAGAAAATAGAGGGAGGCAGAGAAGGGGAGAGGGGGGCAGAGGAAGGGAAGAAGGAGAGAGTAGAGAGGGGAGGGAATGACAGGGGAGAGAGGTTGAGAATAGAAAAACAGGAAGAAGGATGCTCTGGAGGCACAAACAGTGACCGCTACAGTCCACCCCTTTATGCCACAGTGCGTACGCAAATGAGATGCACGTGCAAATACAGCATGAGATCCTTGTTGTCAGATCAATAGATTGTGTGTGTGTGTGTGTGTGTGTGTGTGTGTGAGAGAGAGAGAGAGAGAGAGAGAGAGAGAGAGAGAGAAACACAAGCACTGCCACGTGCTCTCTACTTTACTATGGGCCATACACACTCCCCTCCCCCATTTTGTTTTGCAGTGTTGGGGATGGAACCCAGGGCCCCACACACACTAGGCAAGTGCTCTACCCTGAGCTGCACCCTCGTCCTCATCCCATTCAATCTTCATAAGCTTCTTATGAACCCATTTTATAGATGAAGAAACTGATCGTCGCTGCGACCCGTCCCCCTGTATGCCTCAGAGGCGAATCTTCCCTCGGGCACGTGGCGCGTGCTCTGGTTGGTCACTACTTAGCTTCCTTCTGTTTTCCTCTTTCCTAAGTGGAATGGGAAGCTATGCGATCCGCCCCCATTCCTACAGCTTGCAAGTGTCTCACTTCAAGCGGAAGCCCAGGTCTTTCCACACCTGGGGAATTTGCCTCCCTCTTGGCCTGCACGCTTCAGGACCGAGACCTGGAGGGCGTGCTGGGCTTGGAGCTGGATGCAGTGTGACTCTGGGTGGTGTCTCTTTAGGGTGAGGGAAGGTGCATTTGGCCACCTATGGGTCTGTGCTCACATTACATGATTTATTATTATTATTTATTATGATTTATTATTTATTATGATTTCTGTAGTCTCATTAATGGAGGTGATGGTGAATACAGAGGTGCATTTGCATATGCACTGTCGCATAAAGGGGTGGACTGTAGTGGTCACCATTTGTACCTCCGGAGCATCCCTCTTCCTATTTTTCTATTTCAGACCTTCCTGCCCGGCCATAGGGATAACCTGACCTGGGCAGGGTCGGTCACATTGTCCATCCCACCAGCCACAGCGCTTGGTCCAGGGAAGGGCACGTGGTCCATTCATTGAATTCTTACAGGTTAAAGCTGGAGAAAGACATTCTCCTACCCTGGCTTCTGGTGTTGGTACTGTGTAAGTCCAGGGCTACCAAGAACCACAATCCTCAGCACCAACAAACAGCCTGTGCAGGAGAACAGCAAGCTACGCAGAGACAGAGATGATAGAGAGAGAGAAGGATGCTCATGGTGCATTAAAAAAAATCCACTCGCCGGGCGTGGTGGCGCACGCTTGTAATCCCAGTACTTTGGGAGGCAGAGACCGGAGGATCCGGGTTCGTGGCCAGCCTCAGTTCTCTCTCTCTCTCTCTCTCTCTCTCTCTCTCTACCTAGTGAGGCCCTCCGCAACTTCGTGAGACCCGGTTTCAAAATACAGTATAAAATAATAGGGCCGGGGATGTAGCGCGGAGGTAGAACGCCCCTGGGTTCAATCCCTGGTACTGCAAAAAAAAAAAAAAAAAAC
>PVJS01021634.1:0-31315 GCA_004027185.1 Glis glis
TGAAACCAGGTCTCATGAAGTTGTGGAGGGCCTCACTAAGTAGAGAGAGAGACAGGGAGGGAGGGAGAGAGAGAGAGAGAGAGAGAGAGAGCGAGCGCTGAGGCTGGCCGAGAACCCGGATCCTCCGGTCTCCGCCTCCCAAAGTACTGGGATTACAAGTGTGTGCCACCATGCCCGGCTCCAATTAAAACTTCTTAAGGGCATCTGTCTTGCTCTTCTCTGTGACCCTATGAATGTTTATAAATTGGTGGAGCTCTATAAATGTTTGCTGAATGAGTGAATAAAAATCAGGACTGGATTTATTTAAGTTACTAATGCTCTTGTCTATCAGATAATTTGGTAATTTGGTGAAGATCTGATAAAAATGGCATGGGACAAAAGAAATTACATTCTTAGATATCTCAAAAAATTCAGAAACCAGAGATCTGACCATGTATATGCATTTTTCACTTCCTATGCACACAAAAGCAAAGAATGATCATGATCTTCTGTACTTACAACCTGGGTGGGGGGATACGGAATTATCCACACACCCCAGATGCTGCCTATTCCGTATCTTGAAGAAGCACTGCTCTGGGCATGAGAGATGAGGATTCTGTTATTACGGTACACTCTGCTGTGTGTCTCTGAAATCTGTATATACGACAGTGCTCTGAAAGCAGGCCTGTAGTTTTTTTGTTTTGTTTTGTTTTAAATAACAAAGAAAGCCATGTTAGTCAAACAAAAATAACTGATATAGCCTTCAAATTCTTCTAAAGTCCTGAAAAGCTTATTTTTTTCCCTAAGTGTACCAGTCACAGATATAGGCAGAAGCTCACCCCTCTCTTAATACAATCAACTTCTCTAAGCACGACACATACAGACACGCCAGACTGGTAGAATTCTCCAGTGAGGATTCAAAAGGAAACATCTCCTGGCAGCGGAGAGTCACATGGAGACATCCAACAGCTCAGACATTCTCCCTCCACACAAAGGAGGAAAGGCCCGCTCTGGGGCGATTATGTGAGGAACGGGCCACAGTTGCCTTTCACTGTTCTTCTGATATATGTGAAAACAGCTTCTGAGTTCTGTGCATGAAAGGCATCAGGTAAAAGCAACAGTGAGGAGTATTTAAAATGCAAGCTTAATTCATCTAGGCCGAAACTTTTGAGATATTCTCCTTTAAGCAGGATCAGCCTGGTTCACCTCTTGTCCCCTGATTTTAATTTCAATTTGGAAAGAGTATAATGTGGGTCCCTAAAAGAATCCAACCACCTTTTCAGAATCAACTGAACACTAATTTTTCAAAAAGCTTTAGTCTAGAGAACTATTTACATAGAAAATCTTATAAAATTATAAAATGGAATGGTTTTAAAATGTAAATAAAGATAAATGAGGTCTTCATTTAAAAAAAGGGCAATAACACATTATTGTGCCTATATAAAACAGCTTAGCTTTCCAGCCAGTTGAAGGGCTCTGGATTTTTCTTAAAACGGAAATATTTCCAAAATGTACCACATACCTTCCATGATTGGAGTAAAAAACACACAACATACTTTTTTTCTTAACGACATAATTGAAAATGTCAGCTCATGTGTATGAATTGAATATAGATCAAAATAGGATGCATAAGCCAGGCATGGTGGTGCACGCCTGTAATCCCAGGACTTGGGAAGCTGAGACAGGAGGATCACAGGTCATGGCCAGCCTCAGCAATGTAGACTTTCAGCAACCTAGTGAGACCCTGTTTCAAAACAAAAAAATAAAATAGGGCTAGGGGTATAGCTTGGAGGTAGAATGCTCCTGGGTTTAATCCCCAGTACAAAAAAAAAAAAAATAGGATGCATATTTGTTCATAGATGAAAAATATATATATATATGCTGTGGCTCATGGAAGAGGAAGAATACTCTTGATACTCTCAAACTGGTCCTCTCATACACATATTTCTGATGTCAACTCTTTTTTATTTTTTGGCTCCAGGGATAGAACCCTGGGGCATTCTACCTCTGAGCTATACCCCCAGACCCCTTTTTTTGGAAACAGAGTCTCACTAAGTTGCAGAGGGCCTCACTAAGCTTCTGAGGCTGTTCTTGAACCTGCGATTCTCCTGTTTCAGCCTCCCAAGTACTAGGATTACAGGTGTGTACGACCACGCCCAGCTCTGATGTCAACTCTTATTTTTGTCATTTGCCTCTTACTCACAGAGGTTTAGTAGAAGTGAAGTGTAGTATATTTTAGAGGAGTATAATGTTTTCAAAAACCAAGTAGTGAGCCAAAGGCTGAGGAGTTTCCTGGCAAATGGCTGTTCCATTCCCTAAGTTGGTGTCTTCCTGAATACTGCTGTCAGGACCTCAACTTCAGCCGAATCTTCAGTGGCAGAGGTTCCCTGGCCAATGTTCCCATCCTGGGGATGGAACCCAGGGAGGGGTGCTTTACCAATGAGCCACATCTCCAAGCACTTTTTGTTTTGAGATAGGGCATTGCTAAATTGCCCTGGCTGGCCTTGAACTTGTGATCCTGCTGCTTCAGTCTCCAGAGTAGCTTGCTCCTGGCAGGTATAATCTCTTCAAAAGGGCAACTTGGCCGGGCATGATAGTGCATGCTTGTAATCCCAGTACTTGGGAGGCTGAGAGAGGAAGATTGCAGGTTTGTGGCCAGCCTCAGCAACTTAGCGAGGCCCTCAGCAACTTAGTGAGATCCTGTCTCAAAATAAAAAATAAAATAGGGCTAGGGATGTAGCTCAGAGGTAAAATGCCCCTGGGTTCAATCCTCAGTACCCCTCCCAAAAGGCAATTTGGCACTCTTTCTCACTATAGGGATATCAGAGACCCTAGAGAGTACCTATTCTTTGACCCAGCAAATCTAGCCTAAGGATTTCTAGAAATTTAGCCTAAGGACCCATTGGCTATTTAAACAAAAAGGATGTGCAAAGAGTTTGACCACACAGCTAACTATGAAAGTAAACTTTTGCTGAACCTTTAACATTAGAGGATTGGCTTAAAGTTTGGAAATTCAAACAGTGGCAAACTGTTTAACCATTACAATTTTATTTTTTATATACTTTTATTGGTGCATTGTAGTCTCACATTATAATGTAGTTCAGAGTGATAGGGAGGAACATGCACAACCATTACAATTTTATAATAATGGTCTACATTACTAACATGCAAGTAAAAGAAAACAATAGGTTCCAAAAATGCAATCCTCCTGTCTCAGCCTCCCAAGTACTGGGATTAAAGGAGTGTGCCACCACACGCAGCACTACTCACTTTTTTTTTTATCAGTAAAAACTCAGCAATCACTGAAAACCTAGCTTTGCAAAGATATGATGTCATCCAAAGGAATGCACTGTGCTCTAATGCTGCAACTGTGAACTACCTTCAACGAATAGTTGGCACCGTGTTGTACAGATGTGTTTCCCTCAATGATGGAAAATATCCTGTGCCAACCCCAGAGTTACATTTGTAATTTGTTACGGTGCCCCAGAGCACATTGGCACACGGATTGGGAACTGCAGATATATAACAAAATGTTAACAGCTGCTTTCTCTCAGATTATTGGTGATTTTGTAAAAAAAATGTGGGGGGTTTCTGAACCTTTCCCCAAAAAACATGTGTTTCTTTTTACAATTAGAAAAACCATTACAGTGATTTATATATTCTCAAAAGTTCTTTGTCCTTAAAAGAAGATGGATATATTGCTCCCCTCAATTTTTTACTCTGAAGCAAAGGCTAAGCATAAACATTAAAAATGGAAAGTCTTGGATGCTTTCATGATTAAAAAAAGAAAGAAAGAAAACGAAAAACTCACTGGTGAATAACTTTCGGTGCTCTTTCTATTCTGAGCCGGTCCCTGACACTGACACAGGTTGGATCAGCGAAGTCACTGGTGTCAGGACACGAACCCAGATGCTCACCCCACTTCCTGCGGGCAGCCACTACAATTGCTCAACAATGGAGTCTCTGTCCCTCAGCTGATGTGCTTGTAACAGAGCGTGGTCATGCCCTCCTGGGAACTGAGCTACAATGGTCCTTTGCTCTTGGTCTGCAGAGCTTTAGTCTCCGGATTAACGGCGCTCCTTTTAAAACAGTGCCTGCTGCTTCTCGCCCCGGTGTCCACCGCTGCGGTCTTTAAAGGTCTCCGCTGCTCTCTTTGTTCCCCTCTGGTTACTTCTGCCCTGTTTGTCAGTTTTTGCACTAAAGAAATGAATGGCCTTTTATACCTTCACCAATTGGGACTTTCAGAACCAACCTAGTGAGTTAAGTATAACAGATATTTAGTCCCCTTGGTATTTAGTTGTTGGTGAATATTTTGTTTTTGCCCTTGGGGGATTGGTGGGCAGAAAGGAGCATTTTCCAGTTTAATGCTGTGTGTGTTTGTGTGTGTGTGTGTGTGTGTGTGTGTTACTGGGGATTGAACGTAGGGGCCTTTTACCCCCAAATCACATCTCTAGCCCTATTTTATTTTGGAAAACAACTAAGTTATTTTTCACTTATTAAGTTACTAAGGGTCTCACTAAGTCTCTGAGGTTGGCCTCAAATCTGTGATCCTCCTGTGTCAGCCTCCCAAGTACTGAGATTACAGCCACAGTTTAATGCTATTTTAAAACATGAGGATTTTTTTTTAACTTTTGGCATCACATAGCTGAAGGTTTTTTTTTTTTTTGGTGGGCAATATTTTCTGTTCACTTTTTTTTTTTTTTTTGCGGTACTGGGGATTGAACCCAGGGGCATTCTACCTCCGCGCTACAACCCTGGCCCTATTTTTTATACTTTTTATTTTGAAACCGGGTCTCACGAAGTTGCGGAGGGCCTCACTAAGGAGAGAGAGAGAGAGAGAGAGAGAAAGAAAGAGAGAGAGAGAGAGCAAGCTGAGGCTGGCCGCTTCTGTTCACTTTTTTAGTAAAGAGGTGTCCAAGGGATTATAGAAACATTTTATTTTAATCTAGGAACTTCTACAAATAAACATATCAATTTCAACTTAATCTTTACAAGTTTAAGTTAGAATCAACAATACTGTAGTAGTAGAATATTTAAGTAACTTTTTACATGAACTTTAATTTGAATGGCTAAGAGTCTTAAACATATTCTTTAAAACATGAAAAATAATAAAAATGCCCAATTCTCCTTGAAGTGCCCAATTGTTCCCTATCGCATCTATCATGTTTTAACATTTAATATACTTTTTCTCATTATCTTGTTCATTGTCTGTCTTCTCCAACTAGAATGTAAACTCAGTAGGGGTAGAGATTTTTGTCTACTTTAGTCACTGATTTATCTGATCTCCAGAAATTAAAGTGTAGGGATTAAATAACTACTTGTTGAAATAAGTGAATGGGCCTGGTGTGGTGGCACACACCTAGAACCTCAGTACTTGGGAGGCTGAAAACAGAGGATTGCAGTTGGAAGCCAGCGTTAGCAACTGAGCAAGATCCTGTTTCAAAACAGGAAATAAAAAGGGCTAGGGATGTATCTTGGAGGGAGAATGCGTCTGGGTTCAATCCTCTGTACCAAAAACGTAAAATAAATTAAATAAAATAAATGCAGATTACATAGCATTCAGATTTTGAATTTTTGGATTTAAAGTTGCTCAACCTGTATTACTTTTTTTTTGCAGGTGAAAATGTAATCCCATTGTGATGCAAAGTCAACTTTTTGATTGCAATGGAATACATAAATGATAAATGACAAGGTTCTAACTATTATTGGTTCTCTTTTAGGAAACATTTCAACTTCAAGTAAAAAGGACTTCTGATTGTCAAAGTATGGCAAATTCATACAGAACACCTAAAAATGCTGGAGCAAACATCAAAAACAATTTAAAAGGCCTGGTTAAACTGCAGGATAGTAAAAGCAATTGTTACAGGTCAGAAGTGACAAGAAAACTAGAACCCCTGGAAGTAAGCAGGTGAGCGCTGAAGCTGGCATGTACCATGGAGACATGAGCCAATCCGTATCAGGGTTTTTAAGAGACAAGGAGTCTGTAGGATAGAAGACAGCCTAATGTCCACATGGGTGTGAGGGTCAAAGGCAATAATCCTGAAAGGTGAAGTCCTCAGTGGGTTAAAAAAAAATCCCCAGGATGAGAAGAAAAGATGTCTTGGTGATGGGAAACAAGAAAAAAATATTGTCATAAATTGCCAAGCCTACCCTCACACTGTTTGGGATCAGAAATTACATAGCCGAGCCGGGTGTGGTGGCGCACGCTTGTAATCCCAGTACTTGGGAGACTGAGATTGGAGGATCCAGGTTCACAGCCAGCCCCAGCTACTTAGTGAGGCCCTCTGCAACTTAGCGAGACCCTGTTTCAAAATAAAGAATAAAAAAAATAGGGCTGGGGGTGTAGCTTGGAGGTAGAATGCCCCTGGGTTCAACCCCCCCGTTCCACAAAAAAAAAGAAAGAAATTATATAGCCACATAACCTCTCCCAAACCCAGATATTTATAGTAAAAAGTCCTGGGGCTTTCAGTGCCTCCAAACACATGGCAGAAGCAAAGGCAAAGTTTAGTCTCCAGAATAATGAACCTTACATTTCAAAGAATTTTCATACGCAGAATTCCAAGTCATTGAGTTCGCAATCAGAAATCATAAAGCACACATGAAGTGAGCTGCCACGAGCGAGAAAGAGGAAAAATAAACTGTAGAATCAGCTCCTCAAAGGCTGTAGACACTGGATAGACTGCTGCAGAATACAAAACAGGTTATGTTCAATGCTTTTAAAGGAAGAAAATAGGATCTGAAAATATGAAGAGAAAGCAAGACATGAAAAATAATCAGTTAGCTTTGAGAAAAATAAAAATACAATAATTATAATTAGAGACACAATGAGTGAGTCTAATACCACATCAGGTGAAGGTGAAAACATAATTAGTGATTTGGTAGATCAATACAACAAAGAAATCATACATAATCTTGTACAGACATAGAAAAGAGATGGACACTATGGAAGAAAGATTAAGACATATGGCAGGTGGAGTGCAAAGGAAAAATAGGCAGCATGAGAGAGACAACATTAGAAGTGACCTTTTGAGGAGACTTCCTAGAATCATCAAGATCAGGAAGCCAAATGAGTCCAAGCATGCTAAATAAAAAGGAATCTTTACCCAGATATATCCTGGTAAAACGGTAGAACACCATCATTTAAAAATAAAAATCTGAGACTGTACCAGTGACTACTGGCATTGCAGCTTCCACATGCCGCCAACAAAGAAGCCAGCAAACTGTTGTAAATCCAGCAACTGCAGATCATCATCAACGAAAGTGAACAGCAACTCCCTCCACACTGGACAGAGGCCCAAATGGCGGTGACAAAAGTGGCGACGGCGCCATCTTGGTCAGACCGCGCCAGAGGCTACCGGCACTGTGGCTTGATATTATACTTAAAAGATCCAACAAACTCAACAAAAGGGCTTATACAACTGATCAACAAATTCTGCAAAGTGTCTGGATACAAAATCAAACTTAAAAAATCAGAAGCTTTTCTATATGCCAACCATAAATCCACTGAAAAAGAAATCCAGAAAACATTTCCACTCATGATATTCCCCCAAAACAATAAAATACTTGGTTAGGAATAAACCTAATCGAGGATGTAAAAGACCTCTACAAGGAAAATTATAAAACATTGAAAAAAGAAACTGAAGAAGATCTTAGAAGATGGAAAGACCTCCCATGCTCTTGGATAGGCAGAATAAATATCAAAATGGCCATTCTTGCAAAAGTGATTTCCAGATTCAATGCAATACCCATTAAATTACCAAGGTCATTCTTCACAGACATAGAAAAATAAGTCCTTAAATTCATTTAGAACAACAAAATACCATAATGGCCAAAGTAGTTCTCAGCAACAAGAGCCATTCAGGAGGCATCACAACACCTGAATTCAAACTATACTACAGAGCCATAGTAATAAAAACAGCATGGTATTGGTACAAAAGCAGACACATAGACCAATGGAACAGAATAGAAGACCCAGAAACAAATCCACACACTTACAGCCAATTGATTTTTGACAAAGGAGCCAAAAACATACATTGGAAAAAAGATAGCCTCTTCAACAATGGTACTGGTAAAACTGGTTAACCACATGCAGAAAAATGGAAATAAACCCCACTTTCTCACCCTGCACAAGAGTCAATTCAAGATGGATCCAAGACCTGGAAATTAGACCAGAGACCTTGTAGCTACTTGAGGAGGGCATAGGTCCAACTCTTCAACACATAGGCACAGGCAAATACTTCCTCAACAAAACCCCAAAGGCACAAGAAGTTAAAAAGAGGATCAATACGTGGGATTGCATTAAACTGAAGAGCTTCTGCGCAGCAAAAGAAACTATCAAGAACCTCAACAGAGAGCCGACAGAATGGGAGAAGATTTTTGCCAGCTACTCCTCTGATAGAGGACTAATATCTAAAATATACAGACAACTCAAGAAACTCACTGCTAAAAAAACAAACAATCCCATCAGAAAATGGGCACATGCAGCAAATAAGTACTTCACAAAAGAAGAAATACAAATGGCCAATAAATATATGAAAAAATGTTCAACATCATTATCAATCAGAGATGCAAATCAAAACTACCCTGAGATTTCACCTAACCCCAATTAGAATAGCAATCATTAAAAACACAAACAATAACAAATACTGGTGAGGATGTGGAGAAGTAGGAACTCTAATACACTGTTGGTGGGATTGCAAATTAGTGCAACCACTTTGGAAAACAGTGTGGAGGATCCTAAGAAGACTGGGAATGAACCTATCATATGACCCAGCAATACCACTTCTAGGTATCTACCCAAAAGAATGGAAACCAAATTAACAGACTAATGCATGAGTATCTATGTTTATAGCTGCACAATTTGCAATTGCTAAACTATGGAACCAGAGAAGATGTCCATCAACAGATGAATGGATTACAAAACTATGGGATATGTACACAATGGAATTTTATGCAGCCATCAAAAAGAACAAAATTACATCGTTTGCAGGGAAATGGATGGAATTAGAGAACATTATGTTTAGGGAGATTAGTCAGTCACAAAAAGTGAAAAGTTGGATGTTCTCCCTAATATGCGGAAACTAGGGAGAACAGGGCATAGGGGCATAGGAGAGACTCCAGACAAAGACAGAGAAAATCTATGATGAGTAAAGAAGGCGAACTAACTGAGGGAGATGGGAGGGGGAAAGAGGGAAACACCTGAATGCACAGGATGTACAAACACAAATATATCAAAGTCATCTACTATGCTGAGCATGAGAAGGTGGGAAGGGGTCGGGAATGGGGATGGGAATTGGGCTGGGCTAATTGACTGATGTGTGCATGTATACTTCTGCCACCCTGAAACCCATCAAGATGTATGATTACAATGCACCAATAAAAAATAAAACAATAAATAAAAATAAAAATCTTCAGGATAGCCAGAGGTAAAAAAGCAGATTACCTACAGGTCTGTGATAATTAGATTGATAGCTGATCTCAACAGAAGACCAGAAACCTGAAGGAAAATGTCCCTAAAACACTGAGAAAAAATAATGCTGAATACCAAACTATGTATCTAGAAAATCTACCTTTCATAAACAAGGACAAATAAAAGGGATTTGTGGGCAAACAAAATAAAAAAAAAGAAAGTTTAAAGCCGGGCGTGGTGGTGCACGCTTGTAATCCCAGTACTTTGGGAGGCGGAGATCGGAGGATCCGGGTTCGTGGCCAGCCTCAGCTCTCTCTCTCTCTCTCTCTCTCTCTCTACTTAGTGAGGCCCTCTGCAACTTCATGAGACCCGGTTTCAAAATAAAGTATAAAAAATAGGACTGGGAGTGTAGCGTGGAGGTGGAACGCCCCTGGCTTCAATCCCCGGTACCGCAAAAAAAAAAAAAGAAAGTTTATATGCAAAAACATCATTCAAGGAACTTCTAAAGGACATATTTCAGGAAACAGCAGCAATCTGAGATGAAAGAGAGAAGGGTGAACAAGGAAACTAGCAAAGATAGGACTGAGCTTAAGTAAGCAAACTATATAGAACAAATGCTGGCTGCATGCAAAAACTTAAGATACAAGTAAACACTAGATCACCATGGCATCTTAGCTTGAAAGGGAATGATCTTAATGAAGGAATTCTAAGATTCCTGAGCTGTTTGGGAGGAGAGTGAAGATACTGTTTAGTGGAAGACTTTATTGGGTTAAATGAGATGCTAACATCTCTAAGTAAGCACTGAAGGTGAACAGTGTGTGCAACTGCCAAACTAGTAGAAGAAAAACAAAATTATTTTTTAAAAAGCAAAATCCATTCAACCCAAATTTTAAAAAATAGAAAATCAGAGAAAAAGTGGAACAAACAGAAAGTGATAAAAGAAATAGAAAAGCACAGAAAAGGTGGGATGAATAGGAAGCAAAAATATAACATCATCAAACAGTTCCTTCCTTCCTTTTTATTTTTTTGAGATGGGGTCTCACTTTGTTGCCTAGGCTGGTCTTGAACTCATGAGCTCAAATGCTACTCCTGCTTCAGCCTTCTGAGTAGCTGGCACGACAGGCATGTACCACCATTTCCAGCTTACGATGGTCAAAATGAACACAAGCACATTAGTGTAATTAATGCAATCTATTAAACAACAGAAATCAACTAATTTTTTTTTGTTAAAAGACCATGATTGATTACATTTAAAAAAAGAAAACATGTCCACACAAAGTCTTGTTTGTGAATGTTTGGTCAGCTTTATTCACAATAGCCTCAAACTGGACTCAACTCAAATGTCCATCAACTGGTGAATGGCGAAACAAACTGTGGTACGTCCATACAATGGAATACTTAGGTTAGGCGCAAATGTCCAAACACCAGAGAATACATATTAGGTGATTCCATTTATAGGACATTTTAGAAAAGAGAAAACTATGGTGATAAAATGCAGATCAGAGGTTTCCTGGGGCGAGAGGTGAGTGAAGGAAGGAAACTGACCGCAAAAGGGCATGAGGAACTTTCTGCCGTGATGAAAATGATCTGTATCTTTATTGTGGCAGTGGTTATGTGACTGTATACACTTGCCCAAACTCACCAAACTGTACATTTAGAATGTGTGAGTTTTATTGTATAAAAATTATACCTTAGTAAAGCTAGTAAAACACAAAATCCAGTTATGCTATTTACAAAAGACGGATCTAAAACCTTCTGTGTCCTTGGAACAAAGGGGTTGGAGAAAGATATACTCACCTAGAAATCTGGGTTAGCTAAACTAAATATATACAAAATTAATTTTAGGCAAAGAGTTAAGAACTAATCCTGACATATCAATAAAAATTTAATTCACAGCCAGGCGTGGTGGCACACGCTTGTAATCCCAGTACTTTGGGAGGCGGAGACCGGAGGATCAGGGTTCGTGGCCAGCCTCAGCTCTCTCTCTCTCTCTCTCTCTCTCTACTTAGTGAGGCCCTCCACAACTTTGTGAGACCCGGTTTCAAAATAAAGTATAGAAAATAGGGCCGGGGATGTAGCGGGGAGGTAGTATGCCCCTGGCTTCAATCCTCAGTACCGCAAAAAAAAAAAAAAAAACTTAATTCACTAGGAGAACATAACAGTATTATGTTCTAGCAACATATCTTCAAACTATATAGAAACCAAAGTATACAGAACTCAAGGAAAAACTGATAGTCTTACTTGAACGTAATGGAAAAATCCTGGACAAAATAGCAGGAATTAAAACCTAACAATTTATAGAGAAAAATAAAATGCCTAAGTTCAAGTTATTCTCATTAAAGATTGCTTCAATATTGTTGCACATTATTCATCAGAGTAAAAAACAGGAAGATATATGATCATCTCAAAGGATGTAGAAAAAGCATTCAATAAAATATAATGCCCACTCATAATTAAAACTCTTACTAAAAAAGTAATAGAAGGAACCTTGTTCAACTTGATAAACAAAACAATCCTATAAGAAACATCATACTCCAGGGTGAAACTTCAAGCCAGTGAAAGGTTAACATTTTATTTATTACCACTTCTACTTAACAATGAAGATTCCAGCCAGTGAAATAAGACAAGAAAAAGGAGCTAATGTTATATGAATTAGAAAAGGAAGGAAAAAGCCAAAACTATCATTATTTATAAATAGAATAATAATCCAAATAGAATACCCCCAAATCTAAAAATTATTTTTATTAATAAGGAGGCCAATAAGGTTACCATATACATGATAAAATGCAGACCCCTTCAACAGTGGAATGCTAAATAAATCATAGTATCATAAATATAAAATACTATATATGGCAATGAAAATGAATGAACTAAAGTTACACAGATCAATATAGATGAAACTCAGAACATAACGTTTGGGGTGGGGGAACAAGGCACAACATAATCAATATTATTCTATTTGTATAAAGTTTAAGCCAGGTGCAGTGGTGCACACCTGTAATCCCAGTACTTGGGAGGCTGAGATGGGGGATTGCAAGTTTGAGGCCCACCTCAGCAACTTAGTGAGAACCTATTTAAAACAAACAAACAAACAAACAAACAAACAAACAAACAAACAAACAAACAAACAAGAGCTGGGCATGGTGGTGCATGTCGGTATAATCCCAGTACTTGGGAGGCTGAAACAGGAGGATCACAGGTTCAAGGACAGCCTCAGCAACTTAGCAAGACTCTCAGCAACCTAGAGAGACCCTGTTTCAAAATAAAAAATAAAATGGATCTGGGGATATAGCTTGGAGATAGGATGCCCCTGGGTTCAATCCCCACTACCACAAAAAAGGAAAATTGCTTAAACTAATATAGTATACTGTTTAGGGATACATATGTATGTGGTGAAACTAAAGAAAAGCAAAGAGAGTGAGCTATTAATTCAAAATCCAGAAGTCACAGGGTGAGGAGAATACAAGAGAGGAACATAAAGGCCTCAGTAGTAGAGAGAGTGTTTTTAAGACACGTAATGGAAATATAGATATTTTCCTTATTTAATTTCTTGAAGTATATCTATATGTATACATTCTCTTCTATATGCATGGTATATGTACTTCATAATTAAAGAAGTAAACCAACCTGAGTGAACTTTGTCACAATGTGTGCTTTATTATAACTTTGGCCAGGCTTGGTGGCACATGCCTGTAATCCCAGCACTTGGGAGCCTACGGCAAGAGGATCACAGGTTCGAGGACAGCCTTATCAACTCAGTGAGACACTTAGCAGTTTAGTGAGACAAGACTCTGTTTTGTTTTGTTTTGTTTTCTTTTTTTGCGGTACCAGGGATTGAACACAGGAGCGTTCTACCTCCGACGCACTACACCCCCGGCCCTATTTTTTATACTTTATTTTGAAACCGGGTCTCACAAAGTTGCGGAGGGCCTCACTAAGTAGAGAGAGAGAGAGAGAGAGAGAGAGAGAGAGAGAGAGCTGAGGCTGGCCGCGAACCCATATCCTCCGGTCTCCGCCTCCCAAAGTACTGGGATTACAAGCGTGCGTCACCACGCCCGGCAAGACCCTGTTTTAAAATAAAAAATAAAAAGTGCTGGGGGGTAGCTCAGAGGTAGAATGCCCCTGGGTTCAATCCCCAGTACCAAACAACAACAACAAAAAGAATGTGCACTTTAAAATATTACAATTTGACTTAAAGTTGGAAAACACAGGCATTAAGGAAGATCCTTTTTCATATCTAAGTTTTGAAATTAATATTTATTTTTTTCTTACCCTGTATTCCAGGAAAGTTCAGGCTCCTCATTCATACCATTTCCCTAACACACTGAAATAATAAGTAACTCTCTTGGTAGATAGATAAGAAAATCATAACTGCCTGCATAAGAAAGGAGAGAAAGAACAAACCAACAGTTAAGTGATAAGGAAAGAGGAGCACTGAGAAGAAATTCCAAAAAGACTTGAATTCTTATATTAAAAGTAATTTTTCAGTGGAAAAAAAGCCGAACTTCTTTAGAAAGAGAATTTGTGTTTAGGCAAAAATAATGGGCTGACTGATGTTGCAAAATGTTTTTAAATTGCTAAAATAATTAAAATCCTATTAATGATCAAAACCTCCTCCTAAAGAGCTTGGTTCCTGACAACTCAAAAGGTTAAAATAGCCGCACAAAGAGTGTAAATCCAGACTTTTACAATAATGACCCATCATCAGTGGGCCCATCCTCAAAGAGCGTCTACTGAACCACAAATTCTGTAGTAAATGGGGATTGAGAAAACAGTCAATCCTTGAACACAGGGGTTTGAACTGCATGGGTCCACTTATACATGGATTTTTTTTTCTTTTTTGAGATTTGCAACAATTTGAAAAAACTCACAGATCAACCACAAAGCCTCAAAATGCAGAAAAAATTAAGAAAAGATATGTCACAAGTATATAAAGTATATGTATATAATAGTCTATTTTATCATTTACAGGTAGATTCATTACCTGCCCTTTCAAATCAGGCTTGGGGACAGTCTCTAGTACCCAAGCCAGACACCGTGCTGCTCTTATCTCCTACCAGCCCTTAGACTTACCCTCTTGAGGCCTCCCTCCACCTGTCCACAGAGTATTCTTTATAGAACACAAATATTGCCACATTAGCTTAAACACCTTTCAGTACTGACCCACACCCATGCACCCATACAGAACAGCCTCCAAGCCACTTAGCAAATATTCTCCTTGCTACCATCCTTCCTGGACACTTAGACCACAGCGTTATAAACCAATTGAGCTCTATGTTAATATTGTTAATTTCATATGTTAACATTAAAATATTACTAAATATTCCTTCATGGATCCATGTACTAGCATGCTGTATGCTCTTTTCTCTTCTGGAAAAAATCCTTGTCTTCCTCAAAATTATTATTCATCTTCAAAAATCTGTGAAACACCTCATTATTATTTCTTAAACACCTCATTATTATTATTATTATTTCCTCTTCTTCTTCTTCTTCTTCTTCTTCCCCTTCTTCTTCTTCTCCTTCTCCTTCTCCTTCTTCTTCTCCTTCTCCTTCCTCTTCCTCTTCCTCCTCCTCCTCCTCCTCCTCCTCTTCTTCCTCCTCCTCCTTTCAGCCAGGCACCATGCCTGGCTGAAACACCTCTTTTCTCAAGGCTTTTAGGTGTGCACTCCCAGTGGACCTTGTTGCTGTGATTACAGTTAACACACTTCATTTTATTTTTATGTATATTGGTCTTCTTACTACATTGCGAACTACCTGAGTGCAGGGACAGTATATTATTATTTTTCTTTTTATCTCCACTGTGTAGCACAGCACTTGGCCCATAAAAAGCTGACATCTACTAGCCGGACATGGTGGCACATGCTTGTAATCCCAGTACTTGGGAGGTGGAGACAGGAAGATCACAGGTTCGCAGCCAGCCTCAGCTACTTAGTGAGGCCCTCCGCAACTTAGTAAGACCCTGTTTCAAAATAAAGAATAAAAAATAGGACTGGGGTGTAGCTCAGAGGTAGAATGCCCCTGGGTTCAATCCCCAGTACTGAAAAAAAAAAAAAACAAGCTGACATCTATTGAGCACCTACTGTATAACCTGCACTAAGCTTTTCACATGTTATCACACTGAGTTCCGGCAACAACTCAATGAACTATCTATCATTCCCTTTTTACAAACATGGAGACAGACTTAGTGGGATAACATCATCAGGACTCTCCAGGTAGTAAGTAAGGGGTGGGATTCTGATGAGGACTTGGGTCTCTGACACCACTGTGCCAGCTCCTTCTGCCTCTGTTGAAATGTAACACACAAAATGTGGATTAGATCACGTGCAGCCTCACCCAGCTCACATCCTGTGAGGGAGGCCGTTCACGGAGAGTGTGGAGGAGGAGTCAGGACACCTGGGTCCTCTGGCTCTGCCACTGGGGAATCTCAGCTCCACTCTGCCTGGGCTTGCTTTTGCTCCTTTCCTCACGAGGGAGGACCCACACTTAACACATTCTATGTCACTTCCTCAAGCTTATGACCCTCAAAAGTCAATAAAGAAGTTTACGGATCATAAATATGGCACTCTTTTTTAGTAATTTGCTTTGAGATATCTCTTCTTTTCTAGAAAACTGTTTCTGAAGAAAGGGCCCCAGAAGGCATTTTGGGGCAGGGGCAGGAAAATGGCCACTTAGTCCTCAGCCCAGAGCAGGGACTGGGACCCTCCCTTTGCTCAGCACCTTAGCCTAGAGCAGCAGGGCACCAGGATGAAGTCAGCAAAAGACACTTTCTGTAACCACTCTTCACAGGAGAGAAAATGAACAGCCTTGTGTTTAAATAATATGCAGGGTGTGATACCAGCCGAACCTCCGCCCTCCTTCCTGGGGAAATGCAAAGTTAGCTGTGGCCTTTTCATAAACCTCGAAGAGAATGAAATGTCAGCTGTAACTCTGAATTTCCTGGCTTCATTCCACTTACCCCCCCACCTTCCTATTATCTAAAATGACATTTTGGATATTAATATACCACATCTAAACATCACTCCTCACTCAGACCTCATGCTACAAACAAGCAGCCGAATTCTACAGCTGTTCCTGCCAGAAACAAAGAGATTCTTAACATTTTGAAGAGGGGAAAATCTGTTTGTTCACAGATATCTTCCGTACCACGTTTATGAGGTTTGTCTATTAGCAATAGTGAGTAAATGCTAACTATACTTGTCACTCCTATTTACACACTCTTGAGTTTAAGTAACCACTCCTTCCCACCTCCCAAAAAAGACAGCTAAGAAAACAATGTTCACTTGGAGGAAGAGAAACTAAAATTCTTTTTGCTGTTCCTCTCAGTGAAACCCTTGCAGGAACAAAAGTGTTCACTGTGGTTTAAATACTTGTCACTCAAAAATAGTACCTAGAAACGCCAGAGGCCTTCCTATAACTTCACTGCTAATTAAGGACTGTGCTGTATTGATACTTGCTTTGGGTACAAGATACAGAATGGCTCGGTGGCATTTTGGCAATGGTATAAATGAAAATCATCTTGAAAAAGTGCATGCAACCCCATTCCTGAGGCATTGCTGGACTCTGGCAAGTTTCCAACAGCAGGGGTAGCTTGGTTCCTTGGACACCACATGTGTACTGAGCCCTTGCTGTGAGATCCATACTGTGCTAGATGGTTTGCATTTATGACTCCTTAAAATAGCCTTGGGAGGTAGGCATATTCTCCCCATTTTATCAATGGCAAAAACAGCACCACATGAACTGCCCCGAGAATCTGAATGGTCAGTCAGACTCAGAATATGTGAAGACAGCCGGGGGTGGTGGCGCACGCTTGTAATCCCAGTACTTTGGGAGGCGGAGACCGGAGGATCCGGGTTTGCGGCCAGCCTCAGCTCGCTCTCTCTCTCTCTCTCTCTCTCTCTCTCTCTCTCTCTACCTAGTGAGGCCCTCTGCAACTTTATGAGACCCAGTTTCAAAATAAAATATAAAAAAAATAGGGCCAGGGGTGTAGCACGGAGGTAGAACGCTCCTGTGTTCAATCCCCAGTACCGCAATAAAAAAGAATATGTGAAGACATTCTTTAAGAGAACTAAGGAAGAAATGTGTGTGCTTTTACAAAACACTTGGAACATACTCTAGAGTGTGTGTTTCTGTATTTTTAAAAAATATTTGAGGAACTCTATCATTGAAAATGTATCTACCAAATGTTAATAAAGATTTCAATGATCAAACAAGTACCCAAAACTAAAATAAAGGTATTACAAATATCAAAGAGAAGCAAAAGTTCAGCCCTAAAACAGGCTGGGGGTGCTAATATCTAGAAAAATAAATGTATTTTAACTGCTGCCTTCTCCTGGTGGCATAACCAAAGATATGTTTCCCTTCCTTAACTCAATGGGTTTCCAAGATTTTCATCTAACCTATCAAAACCAAAAATGTAGATATAGAGAGAACATATGGGGCTTTTTTTTTTTTGCAGTATTGGGGATTGAACCCAGGGGCATTCTACCTCTGAGTTACACCCCCCAGCCCTATTTTTTATTCTTTATTTTGAAACAGGGTCTCACTAAGTTGTGGAGGGCCTCATTAAGTAGCTGAGGCTGGTCGTGAACCCGGATCCTCTGGTCTCAGCCTCCCAAGTACTGGGATTACAAGCATGTGCCACCACGCCCAGCTCCATATGGGGCTTTTTGAGGATGAGACTTGGCTCTCAGTTGAAACCAAGTACTATCTAGCTGGGCAACTATGAGAATATATTTAGCATTTGGTGCCTCCACATTGTGAGCATCAAGTGATACATGTGACTGTGTTTTTCAAATACTCTGAAATTTAAGGCATTTTTATTCATCAAGTAAAACCATTTATAGCAACGTTTGTTAAGAATAAAATTACATTTATTCTTCAATCTTGCAATCCCATTCCTGGGCACCTATGCCATACAAATAATTATACTGCATGAAAGGACTTGTGCAAAGATGTTTCTGACTTCAGTGTTGATAATGGCCACAAAACTGGGACCAAGATAGATATCCATCAATAGGATAATGGTGGAATAGATTCTAATAATTACACTATAGAATATTATGCAGCCATTACAGAGAATGTTCAAGAGTTTTATCAGCTGAATGAAGAGATTTCAACATGGTTTGTTTTGGGGCTGGCTGGTTGGTTGGTTTTGTGTTTTTATGGTGTTAGAGGGGTCTCGAGGACACGAGGCAAGAGCTTTGCCACTGAACTGCATCCCCAGCCCTCAAAATGTTATTTTTTTGAAAAAAGTAAGACATTAAAAAGGATGTAACAGGGAGTCCCAGAAGTCTTAGTGCACTTTAATACTTTCAGAAGTATAAATGTTACACAATGCCAAAAAACAATATCTGAAAGCTTAAACATTTAACAATTTAATATCAGTTTCAGCCGGGCATGGTGGCGCACCCTTGTAATCCCAGTACTTGGGAGGCGGAGACCGGAGGATCCGGGTTCGCGGCCAGCCTTAGCTACTTAGTGAGGCTCTCCGCAACTTCGTGAGACCCGGTTTCAAAATAAAGGATAAAAAATAGGGCTGGGGGTGTAGCTCGGAGGTAGAATGCCCCTGGGCTCAATCCCCGGTACTGCAAATAAATAAATAAATAAATAATAAAAATATCAGTTTCTTATTAAAACTAAACATAACACTTTTACACAAAAAATAAGAACAAATTTTATTATTCAACATTCACAAAGCTAATAAGTATTAAATAAATATAAATAACTAAGCCAGGCATAGTAGCAGATGCCTGTAATCCCAGTACTTGAGAGGATGAGACAGGAGGATCACAGATTTGAGACCAGACTCAGCAACTTAGTGAGAACCTTAGCAATATAGCAAGACCCTATTTCGAAACAAAAAATAAAAAGGACTGGGGGTGTAGCTTGGAGGTAGAATGCCCCCGGGTTCAATCTCCAGTACCCCCAAAAATGAATGAGGAAAAATATATAAAAGGCTACATGGGCAGATAAAATGGGAGAAGGCAGAAAAGACAGGCAGAGAGAGGCAAAAAAGTTTTTTTTCTTTAATAGGGAAGGAAAAAGGATGTATATATTTCACTTATATAAAATCACTTGTTAAGATATCTGTAAGTGTTCTGTAGATATGTACAATTACATGTTTAATTTTTTTTAAAGAAAGGAGAGAAGCTACCCCCAAGTTCTATACATAGTAAACGACAGAAGGACCAGAACTTGAACATGGGTCTCTCTAACCCTGTGGTCTGAGCTCTGCAGTGCTCTGGGACCTGCACAGCTGGCAGGGTGATCACACTCTGATCAAAGACAACTGTGGATCCCGTCAGGGCAAGACTCGCCAGCCTTGCGATTGGTATTGCCAGCATGGAGCTCTAGACCATCACGTGTGAACTCTGGGAGCTCTTTTCAAATGAAACAGTTGTCCTTCGACCTCTCGCTTCGGGCCTGGAATGTGAATCATGGTAGGTGCCGGAGGCGGCTTAGTCATGAGGCCTTTTGGTGGATGCTGATAGCAACCCTCTGTTGCATAGCAATATAAGGTTTTCTGTTTGTTTGTTTGTTTGTTTCGTGGTACTGGGGATTGAACCCAAGGGCATTCTATCTCTGAGCTACACCCCCAGCCCTATTTTTTATTTTTAAAAAGGGTCTCACTAAGTTGCTGAGGGCCTTGATAAGTTTCTGAGGCTGGCCGCAAACCTGCAATCTCAGCCCCCCACAATACTGGGATTATATGCATGCACCACCGCATCCGGCCATAGCAATATAATTTTAATCTCCTACTATGAGAAGTGTGGTCTGTGACATTTTAACATATTTAATAACATACATATCCCTATTACCTAGTACAGGATTTAGCAAAGCAAAGTTTTAATGAGAATGACTATTCTTGTCAATAGCAGAATAGTATGTCAATTAAGAAAATAGTCATTTATTTGTTTCCACTGCTCTGAAATTTTTACTGATCTGTTCATCCCTGAATCAAACACACCACTTTATTCTCTCTCATGTACGTCTTGCAGATCCCTGAACATGCAGTGTACTTTCTTCCTCTACACCTGTCCAGTACTGTTCCCTCTTTCTCTAATGCTTTCAGTGTTGTCTCTGCTGGGAAACTCCTCCATATGCTTGAAGATGCAGCTCAAATGTCTCCTTTTCCTGCCAAGGTTTCCCTGCCTCTCCCAGGCAGACTGCTTCACCCTCTGCATGTTCACACAGGTCAGCATCAGCGTCTCTTATCAGTCCTCACCTGAACTTTGATTATGGGTTTAGTTGCTGATCTTCCCACTGGGTTCCTCCGAGCATGGTGTCTCATTCACCTTACCCTTCCTCACTCTCACCCTGCCCCAGGAGGCAAGCATGGCACTTGGCACATCGCAGGCCTTCAATTAAGTGTTGGTTCCATGAAACCATGAGATCGAGACTTATTAATTCACAAGGTAAATAGTAGGTCCAACAGGCAAACAAATAAACATGCCATCTTAGGTGTCCAAGGCCAAAAATCCCTTGCTTTTAAATAATGTCTAACTAAGTCTCTCCCAGGAAAGAGGAGGCACCTCACACAGGTGGATCTTCAATCCTGCCTTTCCCCCAATGCAACAACGAGACAAGTTACTAAAGCTCTGAAACCCTTTTATTTTTATTTATTTATTTTTTTTGCAGTACCGGGGATTGAACGCAAGGGCGTTCTACCTCTGCGCTATGCCCCCGGCCCTATTTTTTATGCTTTATTTTGAAACCGGGTCTCACGAAGTTGCGGAGGGCCTCACCAAGGAGAGAGAGAGAGAGAGAGAGAGGGAGAGCTGAGGCTGGCCGCGAACCCAGATCCTCCGGTCTCCACCTCCCAAAGTACTGGGATTACAAGCGTACACCACCACGCCTGGCCCCTCTCTGGGTTTCAGTGTGCTACCACAAATGGAATTTGAGGTGGGTGCATGCGTGTGTGCTCACATTGAAAGACTTCACTAATTCAGACCAACTTTTACCCCTAAGTGTGAGATTATTTACTGAAAATAATAATGGATTTTATTTACATAATATTTTGAATGTATTCATTTTCAGAGACATTATCTGATCTATGGTTTGGAGCAGATAAGAAATCAACCAATTGAATTTATGTTTATGTTTATGTTTATACCAGTTGTGTAGTAGACAGTCATTTATTGAGTTTGTGCCTTGACTACATATTCATACCATAAATTGTTGGCTAAATGTACGTTCCTACTATGAGAAGTGTGGTCTGTGACATTTTAACATATTTAATAACATATATATCCCTATTACCTAGCACAGGATTCAGCAAAGCAAAGTTTTAATGAGAATGACTATTCTTGTCAATAGCAGAATAGTATGTCAATTAAGAAAATAGTCATTTATTTGTTTCCACTGCCATCAATAAAAGCAGGAAAATCATTTGGCAAGTTAATTTCTGTCATCCTTAGGTTTCAGGAGGATAGGTTCAAACAGAGGAAGCTGATGTTACTGGGATAACTCCTTCTCCTCTACCATTCTTTCCCCATCCACTCCAGGTTCTGTGCGCTGCCTATGATCACAGATGTTGGACTGAGCCCTGCTAGCTGTCAAGGTTTAATAAGCTGAGCTATTTAATGAGTGAAGGCTGGATTTTATTTGAAGACTTCACATCATCCATGAAGCAATTAGGCATGGACCTCATGGTCTCCCACAGGAGTTTCAAAGGTGCCTTGGTCTACCAAGGGACTAAATTCGGAGTTGTTTGAGGGGAAACAAATTAATACCCCTTAGCTATGAGAGGTGGCAGAGGATGCCTTCTCTCAGTGTCTGTTAGACAGGAGGAACATTACCAATTTATTTTTTGCCTACATAACTTACATAGCTGTTTCTTCTCTTCTTGCCTGTATTTCTGAAATTATAAAGGGCTCTTCTAAGTTGTTTATATGAAACCAAGTACCCTGATCCACATGCAAGGTTTCCTGGAACTGCTGAAATAGCACCAAGATAGTGATATCATTTTAGAAGTGCCAGGCAAGAAAGCTCTGATTAACTACTGCCTAGTGGAGATATTTGTAAACAGAATAAATGTCATTTTAACATCTCTTTATCTAGGCTCCTCCTTCCTGGTAAGCTGTTATTGTGCATATTTCCTCTTTAGATTCCTGCATACAAAGAATGCTGTTTGATGTAAGGGAGTAAAAATCTATTTTGGAGGAAAAATAAGGTAAGGGCTGGCAGAGATTACAGAAGAATTCTGACTCTCATCCAATCTTCCCATGCACTCCTAGCCCTCTGCCTAAGCTCCCTCCATCGGTCCCATGCCTCCCCTCTTCCCACACTCATTCCGACTGGACTTTGAGCTCTGAGGTTCATTTCCACAAGAAACCGAAGTGGTCGGTCAGGTCATAAGAAGATCGGGCTCCTGGAGGAAGTGGAGAACCAGGTGAAGTTTTGTGGAAGGAATGGCTTCTGGGATGATGAAGCAACTCTTTCTGACACAAGGGTTAAGCCCAGCCCAGGGCCACAACCATCCTCTAGGAGGCTAAGAATGGGCTCTGTCTCTCCTTGCAAGTTCCTTCAGACTCCCCCTGCTGCCAAGGTGCTCCAGGAAACATCGTCTTGAGCATCTCGAGGAGCATAAACTCAAGCAGTTGCTTCTGGTATGGCCAAAGGGATGCCAAACAGAGGGGCGGTGACTTTTACAAGTGACCTTTCACAATACTTGGGCCATTATGTCTCCTTCCATTTGTGTGCGTGAATAAAAGAATTCGTGATCGTGTTCACTCTGTGGTTGGTGGCATGATGGGGTGAGTTCTTTGGAGACTGAAGGAGTTAAGAGGACCTGATGCTACCAGAAGCTGAATGTCAGCCAGTATGAATGGTATGTTGCTGGGCAGTTTTCCAAAGCCCACGCCGTGGCTCTGTATCAGGAAGACTGTTATAAACAAATGTGCATGTGTGTGTGCGGTCTGATAAGTCAGTGGGGGAAGACAGACATGGAATAGCCACCCAGCCTGAGGAAATATGCAGAGCCCAGAGAGTTTCCACTTTAGGTGAACAATAGCTTTCTCAGAAACAGGTCTGGTGGACCATGAACACACTGAACCATCCTTTGACTTTTTGTGTATTCAATGACTGTTACAGGGACCAAAAGTAGGATTTTAAACTTTTAAATTATCCTAATATTACTTGGATGGGGTGGTACATGCTTTTAATCGCAGTACTTGGGAGACTGAGACAGGAGGATTGCAGGTTTAAGGCCAACCTCAGCAACTTAGTAAGACCCTGTTTCCAAATAAAAAATAAAATAGATCTGGGGGTGTAGCTCAGAGGTAGGATACCCCTGAGTTCAATCCCCAGTACCACAACATAAATAAATAAGTAGGTAAGTAAATAAATAAATAAATAAAGGGTGCATGCAAAGATACACAGTAAAAAAGCACACAGCGAAACTGCATACACAGATCTCAATTATTTAAAAAGATACATTAAACATGTCACAAATATGTAACACTTGATTTTTGTTTTACTTTATATTTTGCTTCCCAGTTTTTTCTAAAATAAACATGTTACTTTCATAGTCAAGAAAAGGACCAAGTTATTTACATTAAAAGAAAAATATCCCTTGAATGAAATGACACCTGATGATAGATTACCTGGGTTGAAGAAGATAGGAAAGGCAGGAAACAGAGCCATATGTGTTCATAAAAGGTTAAAATGAATCTGCCTTCACGTCTACACACTTTACTATCCTCTGTCTTGTACTGCTAACTTCCAGAGAGCAAGGGCTGTGTCTAGTTCTGTGCAATGTTTGGCTCAATTAAAAATGCAGGCAGGCATTGTGTTTATGACGATGACATATATGCATGTGGTTATTGTTCACTCTGGTAGCTAACCTGGAAAATCCCATAGTGTCCCTGAGGTGTGGACAGCAACACAGAACACATGTCCTCCTTCCCTCCCCACCCGGGTTCACTCCACAGTGCAGGGGTAGCCTACAGTTGTGTATTTACTTATTTATTGGTTTTTGGCAGCAGATATATTCATAGAAAAAGACTGATCCTCTGCCATATATAAACTAGAAAGGAAAACAGTCCTGGACTTTTCTCTGTTCTGGCCCACTCCAGTGTTACAGAATGGATGTAACCCTAGGATGAGCTAACAGTTCCATTTCCCTATTAATTCAACTACTAGATTCACGACTGACTTAGGCCCTGAAATTAATATAGAGGGAAACACAAAGGAGTTTTTCTACTTAAGAAACAAAACCAAACTCTGTACTAAGTCAAACCACTCCTACAACTAGAGCCACCCTGGAGTCGTCACTAACCGGGGCGCTTCCACCTTCAGAGTTTTCTGGAAGCTCGAAGCTCCTCCCAATCTCCAAAATATAACCAAGGTTACTGTGACTTTTGAAGTCACTCTCCAGATGTACTTTTGTACTTTGCTAACTATAAACAGTAGCTTATTATTTTTTTTTAGTGCAGTGGCTACAAGAAAAATTCAAATTATTATCAATGTTTTGAGGTAGTATTCTTACTAGAGATTTAGAATACAGTGTATCAAATCTGGCCCAAAGTAGTCAGTTTCTTTCAATGTTATCATAAAACAGGCAACTCTGAAATCCCAGGTGCTTATTAACTTGAAACAGAAGTTTCTTTTCAAGAACTGTGTCCTCATCTCCACCCCCTCAGTCACAATGGCTAATTCACCAAGGCCTTTCAGCAGGTGCTGAGTGTTAAGTACTGTATGTGCATGATCTAACAAAATCCTCAAAAAAGCTCTGGGAAGTGACTGTTTCTATCAGCATTTGGGGGATAATAGGTTTAGGAAAAGGCTAGAAGCCTCTGTATCTCAGCAGAGATTTTAACCCAGGTCTGGATAACTTCCAGGATGCAAAGAGTGTGTGTGTGTGTGTGTGTGTGTGTGTGTGTGTGTGTATGTGTGTGTGTGTGTGTGTGTGTGTGTAATATTGGGCATTGAACCCAGGGTCATTCTATCTCTGAGCTATACCCCCAGCCCTTTTTAAAATAAAAAAAAGTTTGCTTGTTTGTTTGTTTTGAAACAGGGTCTCAATAGGTTGCTGAGACTGTCCTCAAACCTGCGATCCTCCTGTCGCAGCCTCCCAAGTACTGTAATTACAGGCGTGCACCACCAAACCTGGCTCCAGGGTACAAACTCGTGACCATTAAAAACACGTTCACTTCAGGAGGCTAATTAAGTATGAAATCAAAGGAATGAATAAGCACAAGCATGGCATTTTTAATTTGTCTGTTGCACATACATAGTTGGTCTTTCCTTAAATTAAGAACAATATCCTATTTTTTTAAAGGTCATAAATTCTGCCAACAAAAATTTCCCAAGAGAAACTAAGATCATTTACTAAAGTAATAACTCAAGTCTCTTACTGAGAACATGGCGATACCGGGTCTTGGGTGTGGTCACCTGAGAGATCTGGAGGAAACCTAGAGACAAAATTTACCGAATTTTCTATTGCACAACAGAATCTGTCTGTGGAAAGCACCCCCTAAACGGAAGTATCTGTCAAAGTAAAAATAAACCGGGCTAACAGCATCTGAAAAATACATTGTGAGTGGAATTACATACAGTTGGTTGTTTGGTCTCAAAAAGAAGTAAAGCACTTAACTTTGCAGCCCAATTTACAAAACTCTGACAATGACCAACACCAATTCCTAGTAATGAAATGAAGGGAAAAGTGGTTTCCAGGGGTGAGGGTATCTACACCACTAACTGATGGGTCACCAGAAGGCAGGCCCACTGAGGGCTCAGCTTTGCATAAAAAAAGAAATCATTTGTATATGTTCACATAGAGATGGGTCATTTCACCCAAATTCATAAAATCAATGGGTAAATTGGAATGCTTGATGATCAGCGTACACTGAAATCTATAATCTCTCAGAAGAGAAGAATGCTCAAGTCAGATTTTTTGTTTGTTAACTAAAACATTTACTGAGCACTTACTATGGGTCAGAGTCTATACCTTCACATTTAACTCTCACAGCAAATCTTTGAAGGACTGCTCATGAACACCACAGAGCAGAGGGGTGGTGGGGCTCTGCTGAGACCATGCACTTTGAGGTTCAGGAAAGCTCGCATAGCCCAAGTTCACAATGCTGAGGTGAGGCCAGGGGTCTCCCTGTGGGAGAAAACACCACGTCCAAAAGGTGCCTGCAAGGAAGTCCAGTGGCCCTAAGTTGATGTGATCAAGCCCAATGACTTAAAATGTTTTAGTAACACAGCTGCCAACTAGTCTGCAATAATAAGGAGCAACCCTAAAAATTTCAGGCTCCCCAATTCCTTCTGGTAGCTGCCACCCGACAGGCAGCCAGCTGTCTACTTCTGATATTAACATCATTTCTCAAATGCTAAGTTTAATTAACATCTACATGCCTTTTGTTTTTTTTCCCCAATGGACTATCAGTAGCTATACCATAGATTTGTATAAGTGTGGATTAATGTCTGGAATTTTACTAGTTAATTTATTTATTTATTTTGGTGGTACTGGAGATTGAACCCAGGGGTGTTCTACCTCTGAGCAATACCCCTAGCCCAACTTTATTTTTTATTTTGAAACAAAGTCTCACTAAGTTGCTGAGGGTCTTGCTAAATTGCTAAGGCTTGCTAAGTTGCTGAAGCTGGCTGCAAACATGTGATCCTCCTGTCTTAGCCTCCCAAGTACTGAGATTATAGGCATGTGCCACCCCACCCAGCAGTGTCTGGGAATTTTATACATAGCTAATTTAGCCATTTTTTTTATATTGACATATGATAGTTTCAGTTTCACATGATATTTTCTGCTACTATTCCTTGAAATTCAAATTTTGAGGGTATTTAGTATTCGGTACCTGGGCACTGACTTATTTATATCTTTAAAATACATAAATACACATGGTACAAAACCACACTGTGTACTCACTCATGACCAAAAGAGACACTTGAAATTTGTGGACTTATTCTAGTAAATTGAGTCAATGGACATAGTTAATAATATTTTGTACTATTTTTTCTAGTCCTACTGAAAAATTTGATATAGTTACTTCAGAGTACCAAATCTAGCTCAGAGAAATAAGAAATGACTTGTAATCATGAGAGGTTCATCTTAAGAAACTATAATAGAGCTGGGCATGGTGGACCAATTCTGTAATCCCAGTACTTGGGAGGCTGAGATAGAAGGATTGCAGGTTCGAGGACAGCCTCAGCAACTTAGTGAGACCTTGTTTCAAAATAAAAAATAAAAGAGGGCTAGGGATGTATCTCAGAGGTAGAATGTCCCTGAATGGTTCAATTCCCAAGTACCACCAAAAAAAAAAAAAAAGAAAGAAAGAAAGAAACTATAATAGGATGATTGGTGTTCCTAAAATGAAAAAAAAATGCAAAAGGGGCTGATTATTTATATTTTAAGCACTGATTAACAAATAAGTAAAATAACATCAGTTTCTAAAGGCCAACTCTAAACATTTTGCCTCCTTGACTTTGCATTGTGGACTCAACATAGAGAATAACCTAAATAATTATTGTTCATAGCAGTTTTGAAGACAAATAATATTAATGTGGCCTACCATAATTACTCTCTTTTTACAAAGTTTCCTGAGGAAACAGAGCCAAGATGTTTACATTTTAAACAGAAGTTGAGAGAGCAAACAGTTGCAAGACACACAGGTAGATATTTATGCAGAGTCAAAAACAAGATTAAAAAAATCTACCAAGAGAAAAATGTAAATGCAATTTTTGAAGAGAAGTAATAATGTAGGCAAACATAGATTATTTCTATATTTATTTATTTATTTATTTGTTTTTTTGTGGTACTGGGGATTGAACCAGGGGGCATTCTACCTCTGAGCTACACTTCTAGCCCTATTTTTTATTTTGAAACAGGGTCTCACTAAGTTGCCAAGGGTCTCACTAAGTTGCTGAGACTGGCCTCCAACCTGCGATCCTCCTGTCTTAGCCTCCCAAGTACTGGGATTACAGGTGTGAATTTTTAAAAAGGCATATATCTAGATCCAGGGACTTCTAATATTCTTAATAATGGGATTTTGTCACCATTCACAAACATTTATAGAACATTTACCATACAGAACATTCATCATGGGGAAGAGAGAAGCATTTGTCTACAGTAAAAGCACTCCAAGTTTCCCTTACATGTCATATTGCAGAGAGGAGATAGAAGGCATTTATTTCCTTATCTATCGGGCCTGTGATAGTCTGTGCATAATAAAATTTATGGATAACTAAAATGCTAGAGTCCCTACAGACTTCAGAGATAATCTGGTTTCTTGATTTCTTTGTATGCAGAAGCCCTTAGAGAATCTGATATGAGCTATGAACTATTCTCGCTCCAGAAAAATGCATCTGTACACCAAATACTCTATTCACTTCCTAGCATTTCACAGACTGCCTGAAGCCGACCTGGGCTGAGACACCACACTAAGGACTCTGATCTAATCAATCCCACTGCTTCATTCTCCATATGGAGGTGCCAAGCTTCAAACAGGGGCTGTGACTTAGCCACAGTCACTCAGCAGAAACCATGAGCAGAGGCACCTGGGTAAACTGAAAACACGGCAGTCACCCAGCAGCTCCAAGTCATCGAAGGCAGGCTTGGCGTCCTGCTAGAGAGGATGGGAAGGTGAAACGTTTGGAGAGGAATGTACCTTTCTTTGCTAGCTGAACTTCTCACTGGAGAAGGGGCAGCTTTTCCTCATCCTGCCCTCAGGCCAGGCTCCCCCCATGGCTCAAGGCTGCCTCATGCTTGTGTTTATTTTAGCAAATGTGTAAAACCTGCTTAACCTGGGCTCATTCCCACAGAGGCAAGTGTGAGAGCATGACTTAGAAACCCATTTTAAGCTGGGCATGGTGGTGCAGGCCTGTAATCCCAGGACTGGGGAGGCTGAGATGGGAGGATCACAGGTTCAAGGCCAGCTTCAACAATGTAGCAAGACCCTCAGCAACTTAGTGAGACTCTGCTCCCGAATAAAAAAATAAAATAGGGCTGGGGGTGTAGCTCAGAGATAGAACGTCCCTGGGTTCAACCCCTAGTACCACCAACACCAAAAAAAAAAAAAAAAAGAAACCTATTTTAAGGAACTCAAACAAGAATTCTAAAGAACTCTAATAATTTAGTCCCATAAGAGATGTTTAAGAGGTATTCTGAATCAATGACTGCTCATTTATTTAGGAGGTGGTCATCTACTAAAGTGTCAGCAAGTACAAGTCCTAGAGACCTGCTCTAATGATTCGATGGAAGTCATTTCCAAGCACTACATCAATTTGTTCATTTGTAAATGGCGTGTTCTTTCAAGAACGAAAACATCCTGGGATCTTGCATTTGTTTTTAGCTTAGCAAATTCATTTAATACATTTCAAATTCATTTCAACAAATATTCTCCTTAGGAGGCAATGTGACAGAATGGAAATGGTGCATGGGTCTTGGTGCTAATGAGAAAAAATAATTCAAATATTGGAACTGCTTTATCTAGACAAGTGATATTGGGCTCATTACCTAAGGATCTCTGAGATCCCTCCTCTGAAAAAGCAGGAGTAATAGCACATATGTTGCAAGTTGGCTGTGAAAATTAGCAATAGTATAGTTTATTATAACACAGTTCCTGGGAAAGATTAGCCACTCAATTTAATGGTAACACTTAAAATAATGATTATTTGTCAAATATCTACAAAGGTCAAACTTCATCCTAGACCCTTCTCCACTGTCAGATTTTTTGAACAAAAGGAAATTTACATTACCATTGATGAATTTTGTCATTCAATTAAAACAGTAAAGTAATAGAACAATAAAACAGCAAGACAATGGTTTCTTGACGTGAAACTTCATGACTAAAATCTTAAATTAAATATTATGGTTCAGTAATAGTGTGTTTTCACACTGCCTACCAAATTTTCAGACTGCACCTACTTATCCTTTTCAAATTGCTATCATTCTTTTTTTCATGGGAAATTTCTTACAAATTACTTGAGAAGCTAAAAATTTGCAGAGGAAATTTTTTCTTGAGTCCCCTTTTTAAGAATAAACCTATTCGACAGGCAAATCTAAATAATATTTAGCAGTTCTAAATGTAGAGAATTCATGTCTTCTCACAAAGAACATACAAAGCAATTACTTAGTCACTTATAAAACCCACGTTCAACTTTTGAAATAATGACTAACCTGATAGGAGAGACAAGACTTTTATAATTAAATACTAAAGTCTAGCCATTTGAGATAAGCACAGCATGTTACATAACCGTCCTCTGCACTCACGGTATCCTTTTATCCCTCTTGGATATATATCATTTTTCTGTAATAATAGAACATGTAACAAAAAGTTACTGTACGTAGGAAATAATTCTAACCATAAGTTAAATGTGTGGCAGAGAGTAAAACCTCATTAATTTGGATTTTACTAGTTTCATAAAAATAAAAAGTGCCCATTAATAGCCTAAATAAAATTCCCTTGAAAATATATCTTAGATTCTTAAGAAAACAAAACAGTAAGTAACCACAGGCGCTCATTTACATACAAATACTTGGAATGTTAATTGAGAAGCATTCTCAGCCTTGGTAGAATGAGGTCCTCACACTTGGATAGTTTTTTTTAATGTGTGTGTGTGTGTGTGTGTGTGTGTGTGTGTGTGTGGTACTGAGGATTGAACTCAGGGACATTCTACCTCTGAGCAGCACCCCCAAGCCCTATTTTATTTTTTACTTGGAAACAGGGTTTCCTTAGGTTGCTGAGAGCCTCACTAATTTGCTGAGGCTGGCTTTGAACCTGCAATCCTCCTGTCTCAGCCTTCCAAGGACTGGAATTACAGGCGTATGCCACCATGCCTGGCTCAACCTTGGATACTCTTATACCCTCCTTGAGTGCTCTCTGATATATATGCTCAGGAACACAGAAGTATAGGGGACGCTGGATATGTTTTCCTAGGGAGCTGGAGCGGCTTTGTGTGTGTGTGTGTGTG
>PVJS01021635.1:0-31294 GCA_004027185.1 Glis glis
AAAAAAAAAAAAAAAAAAAGAAGTAAAATGTCCCTCGGTCAATCCCCAGTATTAAAAATAAATCAGTCTCAAAACCTCTCACAGAGTAGGTCCCAAATAGGTCATTCAGTAACACCAAAGTGTTTCCGTCATTAAAAGAATGAGCTTCCCAAGTCAAGCCATGTCATATTTCATTACTATTAGCCAGAAATCACTACACAATTTATAAACAAACACCAGAGTTAAAGACTGGAGGCCCATGTGGGCAGCACGGTTGGCTGGAGTATAAAATGAGAGATCAGAGCATGTAAAAGCTCAACACTGCAGAGGTCATTCCAAAGGGGAACTTTAGGTAAATACAGTTATACACATGTCATATCATTAACTATAGTGAAACAAATGTTATACCATCTGACTTAACTGTAGTTTTATTTTTCACAAAAGGAAATGACATCTGGGCTTAGTAGTAGACAAGTTACTTTTTCTAAAATCGGACTTAGAATGAGTTCTAGTCAAACCTTCAAAGAAATACCTGGTACAAATTAAGAAACAAGGAGAAAAAGCAAATACTGTGGGAGATTCACTAACCCAGAAACCTGAAAAACATATAATACTTGGACTAAGGGAGTTTATCTTCCAACAGGTTTTTTTTTTCAAACTTTTAGCAGCAAGACTATTATCAAAATATTATATAGAATTCTAAAATACAAAATGAGTAAAATATTTTTTACAATATATTTACTATTTAATCAGGTCACAACTTATAAAATTTGTGAACTGAAAAGGCAGTTGGATGTGGCAGCACACGCCTGTCATCCCAGGACTTGGGAGGCTGAGACAGGAGGTTGCAGGTTCAAGACCAGCCTCAGCAATGTAGTGAGACTCTCAGCAACCTAGCAAGACCCTATTTCAAAACAAAAATTAAAAAGGGCAGGAGGTGTAGCTTAGAGGTAGAACGCCCCTGGGTTCAATTCCAAGGACCACAAAAAAGAAAGAAAAAGAAAAGACAAGGCAAAAGTAGGGATAGTGAAGCTATTTTCAACAACATTAAAAGTTGCATTTGGGCATTATGGATGACACTGCCGTTTTATCACATTCCTTACCTAATTCATTCCTGAATAAGCATTTGCAGAACCATAAGGAGAAAATTAAGTAGTTGTGAATGATACTTGTTTTATTGTAATGGAACACTAATTAATCTCAGGATACTTCAATTAAACTGATCCAGGAAGGGCTTAGGGTGTAGTTCAGTGTCAGAGAGCTTGCCTAGCATGTACAAGGCCCTGGGTGCCATCCCCAGCACCACAAAATAAACAAATATATGAATATTTATATAAACAATACATAAATACACTGGTCCAACAGCTTAAGAAATGTGTATTTGGAAATATCTGACAATTGTTCATGCTTCTCATTCCAAATATAAAGGTCTAATAAAGGCATACAAAACCCACAATAACTTTGAATACATCAATTGTCTGTTGCCCATCTCTGCCATTTTTTGTGTGAAAAGGGACATTGCCTTTGCTTCGAGCCTAGTAAAGTTGCCTGCATCATTTTACAGGAACAAACATGCACAGACATGAATACAAGAAGAGACAAGTGCCCAGTCATCACATTCCAAACCAATGACACGTTGATGAGAAGTTAGAATATGGGCACTAAGAAACTAAACTCTTGAGTCTATTTATAACCAAGTTAGTCAGGCCATGCTTTTAGTCTCCAACATGTCAAAAAGTGGTCTGTGATCCATTGGAATGTGTACATTAATTTATCACAGGTTTGAAGAAAGAGTTTAAATGTATTTGAAAAACAAGCTGAATCAAGTGTTCACAGAATCCCTGACCCCGTTCTGGAAGTTGAGAGTTCCCTGGAATATGGCTGGAAAGTTTTGGTAGGAAAGATGGTTGTAAAGCTTATGCAATGGAGTGGATTTAAAAAATAATAATAAAATATCTCTTTAGCAATTGATTCTGTGCCAGACACTGTGCTTAAATGCATAACATGAACTGTGCCTTAAATCATCACTATTATTATTATTACCATTATTATTATTATTATGTCCTGGAGATTGAACCCAGGGGCATTCTACCTTCAAGTTACATCCTAGCCCTTTTATTTTTCCTTTGAAATGGTCTTGCTAAATTCCTGAGGCTGGCCTTGAACCTACAATCCTCCTGTCTCAGCCTCCCAAGTACTGGAATTATAGGCATGTGCCACCATATCCAGCGAATCATTACAATAATTTAGGGAAGTATTAGCCCTCTTTTAAAAGAGGTTTTTGATGAGTTAAAGGTGTTTTTCTCTAGTCACACAAACTTGTTAGTGATAGAGCCTAGTGAAATGACTCTTTGCTACTGTCACTTTCAACCTATTCTGTATTACCTAGAAATGAGTAAGTAATATATAGCCAGTGCCTGGTTCGAATGCTTTGCTAGAAGATACCGTCATGGAGGTTGGCACCTGTTGCTCAATGGTGTGTAAGTGCCGTGCAACTTTTCACTTATATTCTGTTCTCAGGCAGGCATGGTGATGCACTCTTATAATCCCAGTACTTGGGAGGCTGAGACAGGAGGATCACAGGTTCGCGGCCAGCCTCAGCTATTTAGTGAGGCCCTCTGCAATTTAGTGAAACCCTGTTTCAAAATAAAAGAATAAAATTGGGTTGGGGCAGTAGCTTGGAGGTAGAACACTCCTGGATTCCATCCCCAGTACCACACACACACACACACACACACACACACACACACACAAATTCTGTTCCCTTTTATAGCAGATTACTAGTATGGCTGAATCCATGACCTGTTATCTATTGTGGCCACTCTAAAGGTAAAAAATAATAATTTATCAATTCTTGGGAGTATTTTCAACTGCAGTGGCCCTAAACTCCTACTCCTGCTCTTTGTCTTAGCCTGAATAGCTGGGGAGCAGAGACAGTAACAGAGATAACACTCTGAATGGGTCAGACAACCTCTTTCTAAAACTGATCAGATGGAATGGAGAACACAGTTGTCATTACAGAAATTTTCTTAGGAGCTCATTACTGAGCAGGGTATATTAGTTATGCCTTTTTGAGGGAAGCACCTGAGCTTGGAGAACCCGGGGGCAACAGGCATATTGAGGGGTAAGCACTTAGAGCCAGGCACCCTTGGGCTTGGATCCTGCTCTGCCCACTGTGCAGTTCCAGGTAAGTCCTTTTACCTCTCTGAGCCTCTGCTTCTTATATTTAAAATGGTGTTAGCTGGGCATGGTGGTGCACACTTGTAATCCCAGTACTTGGGTGGCTGAGACAGGAGGATCGCAGGTTCACGGCCAGCCTCAGCTACTTAGTGAGGCCCTCCGCAACTTAATGAGACTCTGTTTCAAAATAAAGAATGAAAAATAGGGCTGGGGGTGTAGCTTGGAGGTAGAATGCCCCTGGTTCAACCCCCAGTACCGCAATAAATAAATAAATAAATAAACAAATAAAATGGTGTTAGTACTTTCTTTATAAATTTGTAATAAGGGTTAAGATAATGCCTATGAAGCTCCTAATAGTACCTGACAGAATAGTAGATATTCAATAAATGTAATTGCTGTTAGTAAAATAATATTTACCTCATCAAAACTTCATTGGTTCCTGCCTTACAGAATGTTATTTGATAAGAGGAGATAATCAAACAGAATAAATCAAAATAGTGATAAATATATTGACTGAACATATTCAGGAGAAGAAAAATCAAGCCTCATATTTTTGGCAGTTTATGAGCACAAATGTCTGCCCTGGGAGAGAAGCAAAAAGACATTCTTACCAAACCAATGATGGCTGCTCCGAGCCCAATAAGAGGGCTGACAGAAATAATAGTCAAGGTCAGCTTCCAACCCCTGAAAAATCCCAGCAGGAACCCAAAGATGGCCGAGGTTATGCGCTGGATGAAGATGGCAAATTGGTCGGCAATGGCATCGTTGACTTTATTAATATCACTAGAAGCAAGAGCGGCCGTGATCACTAAAACTGAATCTGGGCAATTCGAGTGTCATGCTGAGACAGTGCACTCTTCCCTTCTAGACACTCCCATCTCTATACCACCATCGCTCTTAATCATCGAGATGATATTTGAATGTAAACTGAATACATTTATTATCATTGTTATTTACAGTGCTGGGGCTAGAACCCAGGAACTCTTGCATACTAGACAAGCACTCTACCGGGAACTACATTCCTAGCCCACAAACTGAATTTACATCTGTTTTTTTTTTAGTGTGAATCTTTTTCAAAGTATATTTGGATGTGTGTATGTGTGTGTGTGTGTGTGTGTGTGTGTGTGCAGAAATTGTCTCTACAGACATAGCAATATAATTATTTTAATTGTATTATTTTTGCCTACATATGTACATCATGAAATCTTTTTCTCTATTTCTCCTTCTGAGGTCAAATAACCTACTTCTTTAAACTCTTCTATAATATTTAATTTCTAATGTTTTAATCAAGGGCTCACAAACCAAGTTGTAGTACCCTGCCTTTCAATGGTTAATAACCACATTTATAAGGCATTGCCATGCTACCTATGAAAGTTCAACCTAAAAGACCAAATGTGTCACATCTAACTGAAAATGTTTTCAAATTGTTATTTAATTGAGAAAAAGCATTGTTCTACCAGCTACTTACTCTGAGAATCTTGTATTCAGCTCTCCCACAGAATTGCAGTCAAACCATCCAATTTCCATTCTCATTACTTTCCTGAAGTAAATTTTTCTCATTTTCTGTACCTGACGGGCTGCAGCAATTACCCAAAAGCATATCTGGAAATGGATGGAAGAATGCTTAACCTTGCAATGTTAAAAATATTCATTAATTCTTTCTCTTTTCCGAAGATAATGCTTCCTATGCAATGGTTGAAAACAGGAGGGACATCATTCACAAAATGCCTCCTCTTGGCACCAAAGGTGTGTGAGCTCCAGCACCTCCTGCTAAAGGTGGAGGACCCCAGAACAACTTGGAGGGGGTGGCCAGGGATCTGGTTTGAATCCAACTCTGACACATAAGCAGGCCCTTACCTCTTGAATTTTGCCCTATCAAGATTCACTTTCCCAGCTGGGCATGGTGGCACATGCCGGTAATCCCAGTATTTGGGAGGCTGAGATAAAAGGATTCCAGATTCAAGGACAGCCTCAGCAGTTTAGCGAGACTCACAGCAACCTAGTGAGACCCTGTTTCAAAAACTAACAAAAATAAATAAATAAAGAGAGCTAGGGGTGTAGCTTGGAGGTAGAATCATGGGTTCAATCCCCAGTACCCTCCCCAAAAAGATTAACTTTCTCTACGAGTAAAGTAAGGCTTGCAGCATAAAGCCCAAGATGCTATTGCTCCAAAATTGCTGCTTTTGCATACCACTTCTGAGTGAAGCTTCCAACCCTGAGAGGTCTGAGATAAGCATGCGTGCATCATTTTCAGGAAATGTAAGACAGTATAAGCAGGGAAGCTGGTATAAGCAGGGAATCTGATCTGCTGATAGAGTTCCCCTAACAAAAAAAGTCTGTGTCAGTAACTCCAGTCCTTCTTCATTTACTTCAGTCTAGAATATGCACAATTTAGCTTGGCGGAATTTGGGTTGGGATGCAGTTTGGTGAGACCTCAGCAATGAAAGAGAAAAAGAAGGTACATTTTGCCTTCTTTCACCTCCATGTGCCTGGCTTTCTCCAGGCTGCTCAGCTACCCGCCTCCTGCAAACACACCCACAGCTGAGTTCTGAAGAGAGGCAAGGAGGACAGAACATTGCAGCTGGAAGTCTACTCTCCAGCTCTCTGGCCAGCTGCTTGTAGAGGAAGAATCCTCCCCATTGGGTTACCTGTCATGTCCTCTGGAACGAGAACTGAAGTTCTTAGGGCTTCTGAATAGGTAAAGGCAAAAGACAACACTTTGCATTTTATTGTAATGCCTATGAGCCCCGGTGTTGATCTATAAATAAAATGGAGGAGCCACTAACTTGAATGTATCCTAGGAAAAGTACCGCAACACCAACTCCAGCATAGTAACTGGCAAACATGATCATCTCATTTTCGATGTCCAGCAACCTTCAAAGGAGGAAAAAAGAAATGTTAAGACTTGTAAGTAGGATCAAGTTACCAAGGATTGTATTTGTAGGTGCAGAGGGTTTTCAAAATATAAGTAGTATATATTTCTATTAAATAATAGTAAGCCATTTTATCTATGTGGAATTATAATCCATCCAAACCAAACCCCACATAGATGTCATGGTACCAGTTATAGCAAGTATGTTCATCCCCGTCATTTCTGTAGGCAGAGATGCTAGGAGTGTGAAATGATTAACCAGCAGTTACTAGCAGAGAGGGAACCCTAAATGGCTGCCCAGTGTGCTCAGGTCACCTTGGCCCCTTCTGCTCATACACATGCAGAGAGAAAGAGAGACAGAGAGACAGAGAGAGAGAAAGAGAGTCCAACAAACAGAGACAGAGACAGAGAGACACAGAGAGAGCAATCATAGCTAGAGAAAAGTTTGAACAAGTCAGACAGGCTGTCTGAAAAGACACTTCTAGAAAAAAATAGTGCTATGAATCAAGAGACTTCCTGTTACCTCCTCTAGGAATCTAAGCCCCTTTTCAACTTCTCCATCTCAGAGTGACACTGTGAAAAACATGGCTGTCATCTTCCCCTGGGACAGAAAAGCATTTTATAAGCTCTATTTTTCTGTTGACTACAGCCTATGAAGTTCCCTCACCAGGACAATTTCTAAGGTTGAAGCCAAAGATGCTTGCAGCGAATAGTGAGAAAGCTCTTTGCATTATTCCCCAGCAGAACTACCATGCTGTGGCACAGGGTTTGGGAAGGGGAAGATGAGGGAAGGAAGGAAAAAAGAATTCTGAAATTGCTTTCAGGAAATAAGGAATTTTAGAATTAGAAAACTAACATATTAGCTGGGCGTGGTGGTGCACACTTGTAATCCCAGTACTTGGGAGGTTGAGAACGGAGGATCCGGGTTCGCAGCCAGCCTCAGTTACTTAGTGAGGCCCTCTGCAACTTCATGAGACCCGGTTTCAAAATAAAAAGGATAAAAAATAGGGCCGGGGGTGTAGCTTGGAGGTAGAACGCCCCTGGGTTCAATCCCAGGTACCGCAAAAAAAAAAAAAAGAAAACTAACATATTGGTTGATAACCATGTTGACCCTTAAGGACTAGTTAAATGATAAAGAGTCTATTTCTGTCGAAGATCACAAGCAGCATCTTTAGCATCCATGATCCTATCCCACACCATTTCTCTTCTCTATCGGGCCTTTCTTTTGTGACTCAAACTTGAATTATTCTCTCTCTTTGCTGAACTCAGACCAAGTACTGCAATATAATTCATTTAGTACAGAATGAACTATTATTTTACATTTTATTTCTGTCTGTTACTGTCAGTTGGTTTCCTTATTAAATAGGTTTATATTGAGTAGATTTATACTTGTCTTGCTAGTAGATTGCATGCTTTGTGTGTGAGGGCAAAGGATGGGTTTGCGCTGCTTGGTCACACTTCTGAAAGCGTGGCACAATACCTATGCAAAGTAGGTAGTCAATAAATGCTTCTTGATTTTGCTTTTACTTTTGAAATATTAATTAGGAAGAAAAATAACTACCATGGTCAACACCTCTGACAATCTCCAAACTAGGTAAAATGTTCATCACATTTCTAGTCCTTCATAACTAAGGGCAACCCAAAGAATGAGCAAGACCTAGAAAATAACAAATTTATATATAAGCATCCACACTCAGAGGTGTTTATAAAAGCTGAGCATCTCTGTACAGCTCATGTGATGTAGTACTATGAGTAAAGCCTTCTCAGGTATGCCGAAGTCCATGCCCTTAGGTAGTGAAATAAAATTTGAGTGTCCAAAACCAGAAAGCTATGAGCATTTGTCAAATAATTTTACTTGGAGTTCCTGTGGTGTGATGATTGTACAAATACTTTAAGCAGAAATGAGTGCCTGTCATAAAAAATGCAGCTGCCAGCTACAAACCCATGTGAACTGAGAGTGCGGGGCATGAGTCCAGCCCTGGGATTTCTTGGAGTGAAGTTGGGGAGAATCCACAACTGCCGGTGCAGCAGACAAAGGCATGAGTAGTTCATGATTCTTTTCACGAAGTGGCTCCCTCACTTCTGGTTTATTCTGGGAAGAAGAGGTTATTGGGGCCTTAAAGATGACTTGAGAATAGTTCTGGGACAATAGGACAAACCTATAAGAAAAGCCAACAGGAAGGCACACAGTAGGCCTGGCATGGCTCCCCTGTCTGCACCGAGCTCTTCATCATCCCCATGGTGGAAGCCCTGGGATCATCAAAGCCTGGAGAAGATTCTAGAAATTGTGCAGGCAATTTGGATCAGAGCATGACACTTTGTTTTTAAGCAGCAAAACTGATGTGAATCTACTTTAATGAATTAAGATTCCCCTGACTTGTTTGTTGAACAGAGAAGAGGCGAAAGAGAAGATAATTAGAAGGTAAAGGTAAGAGATGTTTTACAAATTATAAAGATATGAGGAGACTTCCCTTGCTACTTAAAAAAAAAAACAGAGCATGATAAAATCGCACCACTCAATTTACACACCAAGGTTTTATATTTATTAAAGCCATAGATTTTTCATTTTAAGTACCCAGGAGGTCTTTAGTGCACTGCTAAATAAGGAATTTTTCTTTCAATTAGTTTCCTACATTGTAGACTCTATAGCACTAGCACGCTGGAGTTGGTGCTACACACCATTAGTGTCAACTCCAGGCTGAGTGTCACAAGCTGGCAGAAATGTGTGTAAGTCCTAGTTTCAGAAGTGGGGTGGCTCTGTATTCCTTAATGCATAAGACATCAACCTATAGACGAATGACTTATCTTTGGGTAAAGTTACTTTACAGGACATCCATGAGGAGTCCTGTACTTAACACCAGCCGCATACTTAACACCAACTAGATTTTAATTTCAAAAAATCTATTACCCTTCCCCCCAACCTGTTTTTTTTCTTGTCCATTTGTTTTTAATTAAACTTTTTACTTTGAATAAGTGTAGATGTACACGAAGTTTTGAGAGGTAATATAGCACGATTATGTATGCCCTCTATCCATTTCTTCACCAGTGGTAACATCTTTCAAAACCATAGAACAAGCCAGGCGTGGTGGCGCACGCTTGTAATCCCAGTACTTTGGGAGGCAGAGACCGGAGGATCCGGGTTCGTGGATAGCCTCAGCTCTCTCGCTCTCTCTCTCCCTGTCTCTCTCTCTCTCTCTCTCTCTCTCTCTCTCTCTCTCTCTCCCTCTCTCTCTTTCTTTCTCTCTCTCTCCTTAGTGAGGCCCTCCGCAACTTCGTGAGACCCGGTTTCAAAATAAAGTATAAAAAATAGGGCCCGGGGCGTAGCGCGGAGGTAGAACGCCCCTGAGTTCAATCCCCGGTACCGCAAAAAAAAAACCATAGAACATATTACCACTAGGATATAGATGTTGATACAATTAAGACCAGAACATTCTCATCACCACAAGGCTCCCTCGTGTTGTTCTTTTATACCTACATGTATTTCCATCCAATCTCCATCTCCTCATTATGCCCTGGAAATCCCTAGTATTCTAGGTGACTTTAAAGAAATTAAAGAAGCTGATCCTCAAATTCATGTTCTCTCCCTTGTCCTCTGTCCCACCCAACTCCATTTTCACAGTGATCTTACTATATAAAAGTTAAATAAGCATGTTATTCACAAGCACAAAATATAGCACTTATATCAGTGACCATAATAACTCACAACTTTACATTTTGTGGTCATGCCACTCTGAAATAGTGGTTCATTTCTGTCCTCCAACAGAAAAAAAGGGCATAAAAAGACGATCATTGAATTCAAACTCTCATTGATACAAACTACTCCAAGTCTTTCAGATGAAAAGAAAACTTCTAAGTTTAGAAAAGAAACATATATATTTAAATGCTAGCAAATCTATTTCTAATGAGTAGACTTATTCATTTTTAAAGAATAATTATACTATTACGTGTTATCTGTGCTTTTTTATCATCAAACACTTACCAGCTTGTAACTACATATTCATGAATGCTCATTGATTGAATGAATGACGGTCTGACTGACTGGACCTAAGTTCTGCAATGATAAGGACTCTGACTCATAACAGTGTCCCGGAAGCTTCCACAATTTCCTGGTTAATAGTTGGTGTTAAAAAAGAATTGGAGTTGAATGAGTTGAATTAATGAAAATTCTCAAGGTAGATCATGTTGTGGAGGAGTGTCTATGATGTAGAAAGACTTACTCATAGTCTGAATCAGGCTTGTAGAAAATTTCAAAAATGAAGGTGAGAAATATGAATTCATTTGAGGGAGACATTCCAAGAGTGTTCCTATGTGCCCTGCCCTTGATATCTGAACCTGTTGTATGGATTCATATGTGCAAATGAGTGTTCTCTGAACCTGAGGCAGCCTGAGACAGGCTGCAAAGTCCATGCTGTGACAGCCAGTCAGCCCCTGTACACTACGGACCTCACTGATCCCCAGGTAGCCTGTTAGGCTCATCACAAAGAACAGTAGCACAATGACCCTGCCTGAGCTCCGGCTCGGTCTGCGTGCCTGCCTTCTGGTGACAGCACCATGCCACTCTTCTATGGAAACTCAACTACTGACTGTGACAGTGACCCTGCTCCAGCTAATACCACGTGCACACAAAACTCCCATACAGAGAGGAAGCTTGGGATGAAGCAAATCATTAGCTATCACCACCAAGCTAAGGGACAGAAGGGAGTTGAGGGGGGAGGGAGAATTCTTGTATATGAGACTCAAATTGAAACAGAGAGCTCCTAGCTAGGCATGGTGACACACACCTGTAATCCCAGTACTTGGGAGGCTGAGACAGGAGGATTGCAAGTTCAAGGATGTAGCATCCTAGTGAGACCATTTCAAAACAAAATAAAAAGGGCCGGTGTGTAGCTCAGAGGTAGAATGCCCCTGGGTTCAATCCCCAGTAAAACAGAGATAGAAGGAGGAGGACGAGGAGGAGGAGGAGGAGGAGGACAACGACGACGACAATGACGATGACAATGATGACAATGAGGAGGATGAGGAGGACGAGGAGGAGGACGAGGAGGAGGACCAGGAGGAGGACCAGGAGGAGGATCAGGAGGAGGACCAGGAGGAGGATCAGGAGGAGGACCAGGAGGAGGAGGAGGAGGAGGAGGAGGAGGAGAAGAAGAAGAAGAAGAAGAAGAAGAAGAAGAAGAAGAAGAAGAAGAAGAAGAGAGCTCCTGAATTTTCTCATGCTGAGAATGAAAACTTCCTCATGTTGAGGACTTAGGCCAAGGAAATTAAGACTGACATGTCCCGGGCTAGCACAGCCTAGCTAAATCTATATGTGCATGTCACCTGGCTTTTGTTTCCATAAAATGGAACCCCTTCTGTGGGACCTGAGGAGATGGAATCTAGCTGCTTCTCCCTAGTTTGATCAAACTGCATAAAATTCATTTTTCCATCCTTTGCCTACTTCTTATGAGGATAGGTGGCTGAATCTGACCAACTGTGATCTGGGCAGCTTTCCTGTCTTGGCTACCCATAACAAAATGAAATTTATGGGTCACCTCCCCAGTGGCACTAAGTATTGGTAGTGTCATACTCAAGTACACAGTCAACAAAGTGGTTTCACTTTGGTGCTGTATTTGATAAGTAAGTTCCAATCCTGTTTCTGTTAAGACCTTAAAGGCTGGTAAGATGGAAAGAGCCTCAGGGCAGAGTAATTTCTAGAGATATGGGTAAGTTTATGTTTCCATTCTCTTTGTGTTACATACCACTCCAGCGCAGCCAATAATGTCCCCGTTACACACTTTGAATTAAAATTTAAGGGATGAATGAGAGAAAAGGTAAAAAATAAAAATAGCCTACCCACAACGTGTTCCATTTGTCACGTTCTGGTTGAGGGAGCTGTTGATCCACACTATGGTGTTATTCACACATGCTTTGCCTGGAGTATTGAGTTCTTGTATTTCAGTCTCATAATCAATAAAAACATCTGTCATTGTACCAAAAATCATAAGCATGCCTGGCTGGGCTATTCCATGGAGAAATGCACATAAACTTCCCATAAGCATCAGCCAAATGTCAGTCGATGAAGAAAATCGAAACTTGAAAAACAAAGGGTTCAGAGATCATCTATGGGTGAAAAGCAGGAAAGGTAGGAGGACTATTTAATTTTAGTTACTAGATTCTGATAAATTTGGCTCAAAACAAAATTTTATGGGAATCATCTTAATTGAGTAGTAGAGTTTATACTAAGTATATTGAAATAAATTGTACATTGGTTACCTAAAACATGGGATTTACATTGTTAGGTCATGTTCTTTCTTTCATAATTTCTGAATTCATTCTCTTTACCTTGGGAGTCAACTTCAATGTTTTGCTCATCTGCAACTTAAGGGGGAACAGTTATCATCACAGATACCATTGCCAAGTACACATACCATGAGGGATGGACGTGCTGCAGTGGCATGAGTTGACTCTCAGAACTGAGGACAATGAAAAGTACCTGTTTGTGCCTAGAAATGCCTCTATCCTGTGCAAATTTGGATTAAATACCTAAGCTATGGAATTTGTAAAGACTTGTCAAACAAGAATACACATCTATGTGGTTACTGTGATGATTTCCCTTACTAAAATAATAATTACAAGTTCAGTGACTGTTTTCTGGGAGACTGCTGATCTATTGGACAGGATATGTGTGTTTAATCAGCAACATATTTCTAATTGCCATTCAACATGTTATAACACAGGTAAAGCTCATGACTGAATAAGTTATCACTGTAGTTAAAAGCCTGCCAATATGACTAAAGAGTTAGTGCTTCCTCCATGGCTGAACAATTCAGAGTTGCAAAATCAATGTCATAAATCAGCACAGTTTTATTACCAGTTGAAAGAAGCCAACTCTGGTGCCACCACCTTTCTTCTTATCTTCTACCCTAAGGACAAAAATAAAGATTTCAAGATCATCCTTTCCAAAACAATGAGAAATTCTCCCTAGGTAATGTTTTCATGAGTTGTTCTTTAGTAAGAAAGTCCTTAATGGCTGGGAAATTCTGGCCAAACCTATCTGGTTGTTTGTCTTTTGTACTCAGGACCAAACCCAGGGATTCTCTACCACTGAGCTACATTGCGTTCCCAGTCCTTTAAAATTTTTTTTTTAATTTATGTATTGGTGCATTGTAATCATACATCTTGATGGGTTTCAGGGTGGTAGAAGTATACATGCACACCTCGGTCAATTAGCCTTCCCCCAATTCCCACCCCCCAAAATTTTTTATTTTGAGACATGGCATCATTAAATTGTCCAGGCTGACTTTGAACCTGCGGTCCCCCCTTCCTCAGCCTCTTGAGTCTCTGGGATTACAGGCATGTGCCACTGTGCCTGACTCTAAACTTGATATCTTGAAAATAACCTTTTATTCTTCTAGAGATTTCAGTGGAGCTATATATCTCAGGTCCAGCAGAGACTCAGTGAGGCTTTTCTGAGAGATATTAGAAGACAGCAAAAAGTCCTAGGTACACCAAATTATACCAACAAATGACTATTTGCCCTCAACCATGGCCTTTGATCTATTTATTGATGCCTACATTTCCTTATGGAAAAAATTGAAGTGGTTGGAATGGTTGGTGTTAAAGTTTCCTTCTAGCACTTAAAATTTTGACAACATTAAGTAGTGCTGATATGATGGAAAATTGAAGAACACTCCCATAATTGTTATAAGATTGGATTTCCTCAGCATTGGTATTCATGTCATTTCTCATAAGGTCATGCTTGACTTGTCTTTGGCCTCCTCAACATCAAGGACTTCGACTGAACCTGAGTCACCCATTCCATGGACACACCCTGGACGTTGGAACTGCTAGACTTCTGACATATTTAACTCCATTGGCATTCTGTGGCTGCCCATGCATCTTGTTTTTTCACTTCTGTCTTCCTTCCATACGTATTTGTCAACCTCAGTTAGATCTGCAGTCCCTTACATTCGCCAGTTACTTAAAATCACTAAGCCCCATCAAGAATTGCTTCCTTTCCCATGCATCTCAAATCCCACTGTCTGGCATTTGGACTACAGTCTCACCAGCACCCTCAATCCTTCCCCTCAAGTCTATCCTTGGAAACTCTCTCTGCCTCCTTCCAGAGGTGGCAGCACCTTTGCATGGACAAAGTTCAGCAAAAGGCTGGGGGACTAGAATGCTGAGAACTGAAATATAATAGGAGACAAGGCCCGAGAGCTGATGAAGCCAGACTATAGGGCCCTTGAATGAGGTCTCAGTAAGGACTTAAGACACTGTTCTGGGAAGGGAAGATTAGAGCGGCCAGGGGCTAGGCACTGCGTGGCTGGCTTCAGTCCACATGGTGGTAAGGTTGCCTCTAGCACGCCCAGCAGCCTGAAGTGAGTGAACGAGTGGATGTGTGCTCCCTGTCTTGACGAGCAATGAGAACTTCATCCCTCTAGAGATCGCTCTTGTTTCCTAAGCAGCTTTGTCAAACTTGTACTGTGACCTTCACATTCTACATTCACCTCCTCCAGAAAGAAAGAACTTACTCAACTTCCCACTCGGCCTCTTGTTGCCATCCATCTGCCTCCCCACCATTATCTGACTGAGAGTATGATTCTTAGAGGCCCAGGCTGCCCTGACCACATCCAGCCCAAAGCTAAGCCTAGCGCTCCCACCACCTCTCCCTGCCATGAGGTACTTAAATTCCTTCCTTCCTTCCTTCTTTCCTTCCTTCCTTCCTTCCTTCCTTCTTGTTGTTTTTTTTTTTTTTTCAGTATTGAGGGTTGAACCTAGGGGAATTCTGCCTCCAAGCTACACCCCTAGCCCTTTTTATTTTTTACTTTGAAACAGGGTCTCACTAAATTGCTGAAGCTGGCCTCAAACCTGCAATGCTCCTATCTCAGCCTCCCAAGTACTGGGATTACAGGCATGCACCATCACACCTGGCCCTTAAAATTTCTTAAATATCTAAAACCCTCCCTTTCCACCACCTCCATGTAAGGAACTCACCTGGTGCCTCTCTTGCCTTTTGAAGTAGGCCCCATCTAATTCTGCCTTCAGACCAAATAGTGATTAGCTGACAGTTTGGTGTGTGTGTTCATTCCTGGGGATTGAACCCAGGGGTGTTCTACCTCTGAGCTACATCCCCAGCTTTTGTTTTGTTTTTGAAACAGGATCTCGCTAGGTTGCTGAGAGTCTCACTACATTGTCCAGGCTGTCCTTGAACCTGCAATCCTGTTGTCTCGGCCTCCCAAGTACTGGGATTACAAGCGTGGGCCACCTTGCTCAACTCTGACATTTGTTCTATATGAGAATTTAAACTCTTAAGCTAAGGAGAAATATCTAATAATTTAATTTTTAGTTTCTACCATTTGCCTGTGGGGAGAATTTGGAGTTTGAGGACCTCCTTGTGCCCATGAAATCATACTTGTAGTCCGGCTTTTCCTCTGCCCACTTAGGCCAGGTATTCTATGCTGTTTCTGGACACATGGAGGAGATTTGGACCTAATGTAGAAGGGATATTCCAAAAGGTCTATAAAATCAAATTATAGTAATGTTTTAAAGAGAAGAATGAATTGCATATACCATGTTATAGTAAGTGCAGTGTGCATGAAATTATTCTCTGCTTTGTGCATTTTATAGAAAAATTATAGAATTACTTAGAAAAGAAGATGCATTATTAAAATAGTCACTTACTTTGATTTCTTTTCATTGTTATCTGTCAGGATAAAGACAATGCATAACGAAGTTAATAATAATGAAAGATGTAACATAATTATTAATAATTTTTCTCTGGAAAAACATTCCTATTAAGTACTTTTATTCATGGAATATTATAAAATGATTATTTGCCTTTTTCTTTACATACACTTTCTCTCTAAATATATATTATATAAATATTATATATAGTATACTATATATAATATATGCATATTATAGAAAATATACATTTTCAGGCTAAGGACTGCTGCCTTGACTACATTTCTGGGCTTTTTTCCAACACATAAAACATTTGTATTTTCTAAATATTACATGGAGACCAACATTTCAATGTTAACTGAAGAAAATGCGATATTTTGAATTACAAAATAAGGTGAATATTTATTTATTATTTGGTTCTTTAGGAACAACAGAACTCATCTATTTAGTAGGTCACATATCAACTGGACAATAAGATATCATTGACAATTCCATACCAGTAGAAGCCATGGGGTTGAGCCACAGAGTGGCTTCCCACTCTACATGTGCTGGGAAAGCACAGGTCAGAGCACATGTAGGGTAGGAAGTGAAAGTGGGGGTCCAGGGTCATGGGTGTAGGGAACCATGGGCAAGGAACCCTAAGGTGCTTTGTCATCCACTGCCATGGGGCAGCATATCCTGGTTCCCCTCACATTTTAATTCAATTTAAGTAACGGTACAAAGACATTATAGAGTAGACACAGGGTAATGTCTTGGGTTTGAGAATCAGACAGAACTGAATCATGGCTCCATTAACTATCACTCATGTGATCTTTGCCAAGTTTTAAAAAAGTTAACCAACTCTTTGTTTCTTTATCTGTAAACTGTAAAGTCATAAGATTTAAAAATAAAATAGTAGTTTGGAATCATCTGTGCTAACAATACTCCAGGTACTAGTTAGTGCCACAGGCCCCCTTGCACATGATCTCATCGTGGCCAGCAGAGTCTTGGTACAGCTCCTCTCAAGGATCAGGACTCACTAAATGATTGCTCTGTCACTACCATGATTGATGATAACAGTACAGGCTTTAAGTTAACAACATAGCCGATGCTGAAACAACCCGACTCTACCCAGGAAAGAGGTGTTGATGGGCGATGCTTCCACTCATCCACACTCTGTGTTCTTACCCAGAGCTATCAGAGTTACCTTACTTGGATTCTGGAGGGCCCCACATAGTTGTGTAAGACACACATCATTCTACATATGTTGCTGATTTTTCTCTGCTCCTGAAACTTCACTAGCTTGTCCCACATTTGTGTTCACCTCTCTTTGTACAAGAGACAAGAGAAAAAGACCACTTACATGATCCGTCTGACTCAAAAGCATGATTCTCCTCCCCACATTTCTTCACACTGCGAAGAATTACTGAATCAGACATGGTAGTTGTGATCTGCAGTCAACAACCTATATAAAATAAAATAATTTGATTTAAAAATAAAATAATTATTGCAGTTATTGTCTCTTTTCTTTAATCAAAGTAACCAAATAAAAGAACAAATTGGTTCAAGAAATAAGCTTCACTAATCAATGTCAAACAAAAGCAGGTTTTTTAATTGGCTAATAACTCAGTGAAAAAGTCTAATTATTATGAAAGATAAACTGAAACCATTGGTAATGGCTTTCTCTAGTTGATAGATGAATGCTTGTTTTTATTTGTTTGTTCTTTCTGTTTATTTATGCTTTATTGATTTTTAATGAGTTAATATAAAAACCATAAGAAGGGCAAACCAACTGGTGACATTCTTTTTTTTCTTACCTCTGGCTACATCCCCAGCCTGATTGTTTTTTAAACAGGATCTCACTAAGTTGCTGAGGGTCTCACTAAGTTGCCGAGGCTGGCCTGGAACCTGTGATCCTCCAGTCTCAGCCTCCAAGTATTGGGATTACAGGTATGTACGACCACACCCAGCTCTGGTGACATTCTTGAGTCAGTGTAATTGACCAATGACACCCAAATACTGTTGGGTAGCCTTCAGTGTTCCTTTGTAAATGCAGCCCCAAGAGAAAGCAGAGAAGGGACAGTCTCTGAATAAAGTGTTGTTGCAGGAGGACAGGCACAGAGAGATGACGACCCAGAGACCAGGTTGGGAAGGAGAATTTCTTTATTTCCACCGGCAGTGCCCAGAGGACTGAAGTCTGAAGTCTGAGCCCTGAATGGCATCAGCACACAGATTATATAGCCTCAAGGCAACAGGGCAGGTCTTGATTGGCTTGACAGGTACGGAAGCTTGAGTTAGGTTTCAGTTTCTTTTCCTGAGCCTGATTTCCTCTAACTGCTCCCACGTGGCAGGCAGCTTAGGCTCCATGTTTTAAGTATAGGGCAGCACCATCTTAGGCACCTGCATCATGCCCCCCCTTTGAGACCCCACCATAACACCTGTTGTTAGGGTCATATTTTGAGTCCCCATTACCAGGCAAGAAAGAGAGTATGGGAGTACAGTATAGGACTGTTCGAGCCTGCCAGCAATAAGAAGGAATGGGAAGGGTGTGGCCTGGCTTGTTTGGATAACTCTAGCAAAGTCCAGACAATGAAGAATATCCTCAGGCTTCGACCATGCATAGACCAGTCAGCTTCCCAGGTGTGACTGGAGCAGGGCATGGTGTCTTTCGCAGGCTCAGGTGGCAGGGGTTTTCAGAGTCTATTGCAACTTCCCACAGCTGTTCTGGGCAACCCTTTTGAGGTGGCTATGATGGATCCAGGCAGCTACGCTGTCTACTTTTGCAGCTGTGGGGGTAGTTAAGATAATTGTAAAGGGTCCCTTCCACTGCACTTTTAGTGGAGTCAGGTTCCAGTTTTTTACCCATACTGAGTCTCCTGGCTGGAACAGGTGGACAGGAGAGAAAAGACTTCTTAGGGCCCTATCTAAGACCCAAGTGGAAACTTTTTGGGTGATTTATCCTAGCCCCAACATTAGCTGTACAACTCACTCTCCCCACATTCTTGCAGCCTCCCAGGGAGAAAACACAATATGGGGGGAGGCCAGGCATACAATACTTCACAGGGTGAGTACCCCATCTGTTTAGTCAGGGCGCACCTAATTTTAAACAGTACTAAGGGTAGGGCCTGTACCCAGGTCAGTTTTGTTTCCTGACAAATTTTTCCCAACCCTGTTTTTAGGGTCTGGTTCATCCTCTCAATGTTCCCTGAGCTTTGTGGGAGATAGGCCACATGAAAGTTCCATGTAATGTTGAGAGGTACTGCTGTAGCCTGAATGACTACAGCATTCTTCTGAGATGAAGGCAGGGCCACTAGCTACTGAACCTACAAAGGTTCAGTAGGCCACTGAACCTACAAAGGCAAGCCAAATCGGGGAATGATTTCTCGAAGTAAGACCTGCCCTACTTCTCAAGATTTTTTCAGTTCTGCATGGAAAACCTTCTACCTATCCAGAAAGAGTGCATACTATCACTAGTAGGTACCAGTATCCCCCACATCAGGGCAGTTCAGAAAAATCCATATGTGTATCTTCCAAGTGGGAGGCTCCAACTGATTGGACTCCAGGGGGGCAGTCCTGGTCCTTGCTTTGAATTGTGCTGACTGCAGAGTGTAACGTTGACTTGCCTTTTCGGCCAAAGCTGACAAGCGCTGCCCTTTTCTTTGTATAATGCTCTGTGGACAGGTAGAGTGAGGAAGGTGTACCTGGAGTTGATGTAGATCTTTACTATCTTTTCTTTACTTAGTTCTAAGACTCAAGTTAATGCGATGAGTTCAGCCTTTTGGGCTGAAGTTCCCTGTGGTAAGGGGTTTTTCTTCTAAGACAGCTTCAAGGGTGACCACCACATATCCCGCCTGCCGGACCCCTGTTGGGGTGACAGAACTACTACCGTCCACAAAGATCTCCAAATCTGGGTTTTTAAGAAACTGATCCTTTAGGTCAGGCCGACCTGAATATAGCTGAGCAATTACTTCTTTGCAGTCATGGGTGGGCCCCCTTTTCCCATGGGTAAGAGCTTAGCAGGGTTTATGGTGCTTATGGTTTCCACTACGATGTGTGGGTTTTCACACAGGAGACCTTGGTATTTGGTTAGGCAGGCGTTTGTCATCCAATGGTGTCCTCTAGCATTCATGAGGGTGAGGACCAAATGGGGCACATTGATACAGAAGTGTTCTCCGAGTGTCAATTTGTCTGCCTCCTGGGTAAGCAGCACTGTTGCAGCCACAGCTTGCAAACATGGCGGCCATCCAGCCACAACTCCATCCAACTGGTTTGAGAGGTAGGCAACTGGATGTTTCCATGACCCTAGCTTTTGCACCAGGACTCCAACTGCAGTTTTGTTTTGTTTTTTTTTTTCTGAGACATAAAGAGTGAATGGTTTGTCTAGGTCTGGGAGTCCCCGTGCAGGGGCTTCTTGTAGCTTTTTCTTTAGTAGGTTGAATGCTGTCTGTTGGTCCTCTTCCCAGACTAGTGGCTCTCTTAATCCCCTTTTGTGACCTCATATAGAGGTTTAGTAATCACAGCAAAGTTGGGGATACAGAGTCAGCAGAACCCACAGCTCTTAAGAATTTTCTTAAGGCCTTCTTGGAATTGGCACCAAAATGGCTCAGATCACTCTTTTCTTCTGGTCCCTAATGACTTCCAAGGCTTGCCAGGGAATTGGGTATTGTCTCAGGCAAACAGCCTGGGCCCCAGGTTTAAATTCTATTAATACCGAGGCCTGGTTTTTTGCAAGACCCAGCGGGTTGTCTTCTGCCCATACAGTGGGCCATCTTTTGGCCTTTCTTGGGTTTAGGGGCTCTCCTTCTTGACCCTCAAACAGCCTCCATTCTTCCTCCTGGGGAACCTGCAGGTTGAGGACAAGCTCTGGCCAGTCCTCTCACAAGGATATTTCAGGCCCCTCTTAGCTTTAGCAGGCTGGTGATCCTGGCTATCACATCAGTGCTGCTCTGAGCCATATGAGGTCGCCCTGGAACTGCAGATTAGAACTCCACACTCGGTTTGTTCCTGTGAACTGGGATCCGAATCTGCAGTCCTTGTCTGTTTTCAACACACACCACACAACCATCACTCAAACCCCTCCCTCTTCTCCTGGGTCCTGGTTTCCCGACAGTCACCTAGAGCCAGTACTCAGAAGACTGTGGGGATTGATCAGAACCCTGTTCTGTCTAGTAGGACAGTTCCCTAGTCACCCCGGGCTTTCCTATCATGATTCAGATGTCTGCTGATGTCCCTTATTCCATCCCCAGTCTACACTTTTCCTCAGGTTGCCATGTGGTATGTTGGATTCCCTTTTGAGGCCTCTCACACAGGGGCAAAGGAGCCCCTGGTGTGCTCAGTGAACCGGCATCATGGGAGGGAAGCTGGGTCCCCCGTGTCCAGTTGAGGGAGAAGCAAAATGCTCTGGGCCAGGATCTCCTGTACCATGGGCCTCCTGGCTGGCTTGCCAATTGTTGTAGGAGGACAGGCGCGGAGAGATGTTGACCAGGTCGGGAAGAATTCCTTTATTTTTGCCAGCGGGTGCAGAGGATGCTTCCTCCTTCGGAGGGAACTGAGTTGTTACTAAAACAATTGGCTTGGGAAAATGCAAATAAATTATGTAAGGAGCTCATACGACCAATCCGTAAGACAGGGACCGTGCAGGATTATATTAAAGCCTGCATAGACGCCTCACCAGCAGTGGTCCAGGAAATGGCCTATGCTGCAGCCATGAAGGGGCAATCATTTGGCTCCTACATTCAACAGCTTCATAAAGCTGGACCCCGGGCCGGAAAAGGGATCTGTTTTTCATGTGGTCAGCAAGGACATAAGAGTAAGAATTGTCAGAATAAGAGAGGAAATAGCAACAATGCAAGAAGTAATGATAAGGACAAGGATCCTCCTGGTCTTTGTCCCAGATGTAAGAAAGGGAAGCATGGGAAAAATGAGTGTAAGTCAAAATTTCATAAAAATGGTACTCCTCTTTCAGCTGAGGAGGAATCAAAAAACGAGCAGAGGGGCAAGCCCTCAGCCCCGTAGAAGAAAGAGGGTCCCTGGGACTATCCAGTTCCCTGAATCCTGAAGCATTAGAATTTTCTTCCATACATGACTTACCTAGAGCCACTCCTGATAGTGCTGGATTAGATTTGGCCTCGGATAAGGTCTATATTTTGTCTAGTATAGACGGAATTCAGCTGATTAATACTAAAGTTAAGGGACCATTGTCACCGGGAACCTTTGGTCTTATAATTGGTAGAAGCTCTAATTAAAAAAAAGAACTTTGAAGTGCTTCCAGGAGTAATTGATGCTGATTATGAGGGAGAAATAAAAATAATGGTTAGGCCTTTGAAAGAGACTATTCAAATTCACAAAAATCAAAGGGTGGCTCAGATATTGTTACTCAATTATTTAAAGACACCTAATCCTGTGTTAAGGCAACAGAGAGGAACTGGTCCATCGCAAGCCGGGCCCAGAGGACTAACGTCCAAAGTCTGAGCCCCATATGGCGTCAGAATACAGATTATATAGCCTCACGGTGACGGGGCAGGTCTTGATTGGCTGGACAGAAACAGAAGCTTGGGTTGGGTTTAAGTTTCTTTTCCTGAGCCTGATTTTCTCTAACTGCTCCCATGTGGCAGGTGTGTTGCTGAGGCTCCATGTGGCAGGTACAGGGTGACACCATCTTAGGCTCCTGCTTCAGTGTAAATGTCTACAGAGTTAGTTAGTCTTATTCACAGTGGCAAAATCAGTTTGTAAAGAATGCAGGATTAAGCCGGATGTGGTGGTGCATACCTGTAATCCCAGTACTTGGGGAGGCTGAGACAGGAGGATTGCTGGTTCCAGGTTAGCCTCAGTAATTTAGCAAGGGCCCTAGCAATTTAGCAGGACCCTATTTCAAAATAAAAAAATAAAATAGGGCTGGTGGTGTAGCTCAGAGGTGAAATGCCCATGGGTTCAATCCCTGGTAACACACACACATGTACACACACACACAACTATGAAGCATGTTGGTGGTGCACACCTGTAATTCCAGTACTTGGAAAGCTAAGACAGGAGGATGGCAGGTTTTAGGCCAGTCTCACCAACTTAGCAAGACCCTCAGCAACTTGGTAAGACCCCATTTCAAAATTTTTAAAAAGGGAGCACTGAGGGTATAGCTCAGAGTTAGAATGACCCTGGGTTCAATCCCCAGTACCAAAATTAATAATAATAATAATAATAATAATAATAGCAACAACAACTGTGAAAGGGACAAGCATAGTATCCAAATGGAAATCAGACTGACAACAGTTTTCTTATCAACTATAGACACTAGACGGCAGTGGAATAACATCTTCAAAGTGCTGAGGAAAAATAACCTTCGACCTAGAACTTTATACAGGGCCAAAACATCATTTGACACCTTTTTCAGACATTCAAACCCAAGAGTGCTACTCACAGACATGCTATGAGAGGATGTGCCTTAGCAAGAAGAAAAGAGCAGACAAGAAAGAAACAATTGCGAACACAAAAATTAACAAAATATGTTAGCACAGTTGATCAAATAATGATATTAACTTTAACATTTTATATTTCCAAAGGACAAAACCAAAACTCTATGCAATAGCAATGAGGTAGAGTGTTCATTGTATCAATAAAGTGTGTTAAGTCCACTGCCATGAAAATCTATGCATGTTGTTTAAAAACTATAATCAAATATATTTTAGATTAAATAAAACAAAATTGCTAATATTTTACGATTTTTACTTACAAAACTGATATTGAACTTAATTCAAATAATATTTTAAAACTTAAGAAAAACCAATCAAAAATACCAATATGATCAATGAAAGTTAAGGAAAAGGAGGAAAAATCAACTAAGAAAAAGCTAACAGGTAGAAAAGATAAATGAAGGTATTTTTTAAAGGTCCAGTGGTTCAGTAATTATGGTAAATGTACACAAATGGAAGTACTGATACAAACTACACAGATGAAAGTCAGAATCATGCTAAGTGGAAGAAGACAGTCACAAAAGCCACACATTCTATAGTTCCATTTACACTATAAAATGTCCAGGAAGACCAACTCAGAGACAGGAAGTAAGTGGTTGACTAGGCCTGGGGTAGAGGTGGAGGGGCACAAGGAGGACTGGTGACAGACAAAAGGCTTCCTTTGGGGATGATGAGCATGTTCTAAAATTGGATTATGGAGATGGCTATACAACTCTTTCAGCATACTAAAACTCACTGAGTGGTACACTTTAGACAGGTGAACTTCATGATATGTAAATTATACTTCGACTAGGCTGTTAAAAATGACAGGTCATTTTATTGAATGTTTAAGTATCCAGATATATACTGATTATAAAAGATACAATATAAAATCATAAAGAATGGTTGAAAATTAAAAATATAAAATATATGGCATGCAAATATGGATTTCTAAAAGTTGTAATGCTAATGTCAGAAAAATAGAAACCATATTCAAAGCAATAAGAGAGATAAAGAGGGACACATACTAATTAGAGGTACAATCCAGCAAGAAGACAGTGTAATCTTTCAATTGTATGTACCTAACTGCTTAACACAACAACCTAGCCTGTAATTACTGTGGGAGATTTAAACATGTTTTTATTAAAAACTGATGTCAAACAGACAAAAATTTAGAAAGTATAGAAGCTTTGAACAGCTTTTTAAAAATATTAATATATAGAAATTGCAACCAAGAAATACATTTATTACATTTGGCATATTTATTTTATTTTATTTTATTTTATTTTTGTGATACTAGGGATTGAACCCAGGGGCATACCACCTCTGAGCTATACCCCCAGCCCTATTTTTGTATTTATTTATTTATTTTGGTACTGGGGATTGAACCCAGGGGCATTCTACCTCCAAGCTATACCCCAAGCCCTATTTTATTTTTATTTTGAGACAGGGTCTCACTAGGTTGATGAGAGTCTCACTATTTGCTGAGGCTGTCCTCAAACCTGCAATCCTCCTGTCTCAGCCTCTCAAGTACTGGGATTACAGGCATGCACCACCACACCCAACTTTGGCATATTTATAAAATGTGGCCATTAGTAAGCCACTACAAACTTCTCTACATAACTACTTCTATACATAACTAACTATTAAAGATCATATATGCTGGCATCAATGCACTTAAATAAGAAATAAAAAATTAAACAATAGTAAATTACACACATGTGTATTCAGTAAAATTATGTGTGTAGCATAAGCTTTAAAATACATATGTAAATAATTGTGTTAAAGATGAAATCACAGCAGTAATTAGAAAATATTTGAAAGATAATGATAATAAAAATATAAAATCTTGTGGGATAGCCAGGCGTGGTGGCGCACGCTTGTAATCCCAGTACTTGGGAGGCTGAGACAGGAGGATCGCAGGTTCGCAGCCAGCCTCAGCAACTTAGTGAGACCCTGTTTCAAAATAAAGAATAAAAAATAGGGCTGGGGGTGTAGTTCAGAGGTAGAATGCCCCTGGGTTCAATCCCCAGTACCGCAAAAAAAAAAAAAAGAAAAATATTGTGGGATACAGCTAAAAAGATACTTAAAGAATTATTTGTAAAGATAAATGTATTTTATTTTCCAAAGCTTTAGAAAAAAGCTTTTGAAACACAAGATTAAAGGGCTGGAGATAAGAGTGGGAGGTAGAATATTTACATGCAGGAGGACCTGGGTTTATTCCCCAGAACCGGAGAAAAATAAATAGCAAGATTAATACAATAAAAAACAAAATAAAACAAAAATAGTACAAAGGAAAGACCAATTTAAAAGTTGTTTCTTAAAATAACTTAAAAAACCCAGAAACCTCAATGAGACTGCTCAAGAAAATAGATATAAATCAAAAATAAACATTAATAGAAAGTGAAAAATAAGCAAACATTATGAGTAACTTTATAGTAGTAAATGTAAAAACCATAAGACTGATTTTCTCAAAATATACAAATTATCAAAATTTATATAGAAAGCAACAGATAAATTAAAAATTAATATTAGACTATTAAGGATAATATCCTATTAAGGATATAGACTCAATTCTCAAAAGCCTTTAACCTCACCCAGAACAATAGGTTTAGATAATATTTAGGCAAATTTTACAACTTCAACAAGTAGATAATTCTAATCTTATATATGAATTGCTTTGTTGAAGAGAAAAATAGGAAAAGCTACCCAATTCATTTTATAAAGCAAGTTTAACCCTGACATCAGAAACAAGCAAGGATGCTATGAGGAAAAATCGCCTAATTACTTTTCAAAAGTGATTTTAAAATGCTACATAAGATATATTGAATATGCAGCAGTTTATGAAAAACATAGTGAAGCATTGTGGCTGGGGGACTCAGTGGTTACTTCAGGTTAAGCAATTTGACCATTTTAATAGATGCAGAAAAGCAGTAAAATCAATATCCATCCCTAGTTTTCAAGAGATGTATAAAATTAGAAAAATCATTATTTTGCAACATCAGTAAATACATCTTGGGTAATGATCAGCAATGAATACTAAAACCATTCACCAGAATACTGGCATGAATTAAATATCCAACAGTAAGAAGTGCTGTGAAGATGTAGACAAGAGTCCTGAGTCCTGTCATGCATGGCTAGTGAGGATATAAATTGATTGAATGACTGGGGAGAGCAATTTGGAAATATCCAACAAGGCCAAAAATGTTAATAACTGAAGTCCCAGAATATCCTATTCAGGAATTTATTTATTTATTTATTTATTTATTTATTTACTATTTATTTTATTGGTGCCGGGGGTTGAACCCAGGGGTATTCAACCTCTGAACTATACCCCAGCCCTTTTGCTAGGGGTTGCTGAGAGACTCACTAAGTTACTGAGGCTGTCCTCAAACCTGAGATCCTCCTGTCTCAGTATCCCAAGTACTGGGATTACAGGCATGTGCCACCAATGTGCCTGGCTTTCTGGGCTTTTTTTTTCTCCCCTACTTTAAAAATTAGAGCTGGGCGTGGTGGCAAATGCCTGAAATACCAGTACTTGGGAGACTGAGACAGGAGGATCTCAGGTTTGAGGACAGCCTCAGCAATATAGCAAGGCTCTCAGCAACCGACCCAGACCCTGTTGAAAAACAAAAACATAAGAGCTGGGCGCATTGGCGCACGCCTGTAATCCCAGTACTTGGGAGGCTGAGACAGGAGGATTGCAGGTTCGAGGACAGCTTCAGCAAGTAGTGAGACTCTCATCAACCTAGCAAGACCATGTTTCAAAATAAAAATAAAATAGGGCGGGGGGGGAGCTCAGAGGTAGAATGCCCTGGGGTTCAATCCCAGTACACCCCCCACAAAATAGTTAACACTGAAAGGGCATTTAGTATGTGCCAGGAACTGTCCTAAATACTTTACATGTGTTCTGCCTTAAAATCCTCACAACAACCTTCTTGGGAACTATTCTATTTCCATTTTCCAGATAGAAGATGTGGAAGAATTAAGCCATGTGCTCAAGAGCACAAGTTACTAATAGAGCCAATATTGAGCTCATACGATGCATGCAGAGGTAGATTAACATGTGCATGCAGAGGTAGATTAACATGTGCATGCAGAGGTAGATTAACATGTGCATGCTTATTGCAGCATTCCTTTGAAAGAAAAAGCTCGAAGAAAATATAAATGAACAAGAGAATGACTCGGTGACTTATGGACTAGACATGCAATGGAATACTATCTAGCTCTTAACGTCAGTAAATTGAGCTGGGCATGGTAGTGCACGCTTGTAATCCCAGTACTTGGGAGGCTAAAACAGGAGGATCACAGGTTCGCAAGTAGTCTCAGCTATTTAGTGAGGCTCTCTGCAACTTAGTGAGATCCTGTTTCAAAATAAAGAATTAAAAAATAGGGCTGGGGGTGTAGTTTGGAGGTAAAATGCCCCTGGGTTCAATTCCCAGTACCGCAAAAAAAAAAAAAAGTCAGCAAATTGGCATGAATAAATCTCAACAAACACAAATTTAAGCAAACAGGAGAGAAAGTTTCAGAGTGATAGTATATAATCTCATTTACGTGATTTTTTACCTGCAAATCAATATTCACAATGTTTATGAATATGCAGTAGAAGTATAAATACTTACTGGAAAATAATAATCACTGAATTAATGTTGTGGTCAACTCCAAAGAAAAGAAGGGGAATGAGATCGGGGAAGACTTCAGAGGAACCTTGATCTGTATTTGTATGTTTTAATTTCTTAAAAAAAGAGTTTATATAATCTCTTTTTTTAAGTACTTATAATCCCGGCACTTGAGAGGTTGAGACAGAAGGATCACAGATTTGAGGCCAGCCTCAAGAACTTAGTGAGACCCTCAGCAACTTAATGAGACCTTGTTTCAAAATTAAAAATAAAATGAGCTGGGGGAGTAACTCAGAGGTAGAATGCCCTTGGGTTCAATCCCCAGTACCAAAAACAAAACTAAACAAAACAAAAGATATGATGAAATGGGAGAGAGGTAACAGTGTTTATTAAGTTTATCTCAGTGGTTTTAAAATATTTCACACACAAAAAATAATTTGTTATGTAAACCCTGACGTAATCTCTTTTAATTAAAAAATTAGAGCAGTGTTAGATTTATGACAAAATTGTGAAGATAGTGGTGAAGACATAGTTCACATGTATGCCACGCCTTTAACATTTTACATGATTATGGTACATTTTTTTCAACTAATGAACCAATATTTATATGTTATTATTAACTAGAGTGCATTATTTGTTCAAATTCCCTGAATTTTCACCTACTTCCTTTTTCAGTTTGCAGATCTAATCTGGGATACCAAATGTCCACATTATATTAAGTCTTCATATCTCCTGGTTGTGACAATTTCCCTGTTTTTGATGGCTTGGAAGTTTTGAGAAATACTGATCATTTATTTTCTTCATGCCCCTTAGTTGGGATTCATCTAATATTTCTCTCACTAGTAGACAGGGTTATGTGTTTGGGAGAGGAAGGCCGCAGAAGCAGAGTACCCTTCTCACTACATCATTTCAAGGGAATATACTAGCAACATGGCTCATAAAAAATTTAAAACAGCCAGGCGTGGTGCCACACACCTGTAATCCTAGTACTTGGGAGGCTGAGACAGGAGGATTGCAGGTTACCATCCAGCCTGTTTCAAAATAAAAAATAAAATAGGGCTGGGATGCGGCTCAGAAGTAGAACACCACTGAATTAAATCCTCAATGCAATAAATAAATAAATAAATCAGTCTCCAATTACTTTTTCCTGGCTTAGCCCTCCATTTTAAAAAGATTCTTTCCACTGATGAACAAATATTTAGCAGTACTGCGAGGTCACGGGTGTAGTACCCTGCCCATGAACTTTGGAGCCTCACAGACTCTGACGCTGCCTGTTGCTTGACTCCATACTGTTGGATGTGTTTTCTGACTTCTCTCCAATCCTGATTTCTAAAACTTTCAAATCAAAGTGGTAAAAATCCACCTTCCTGGACTGGTGGGAAAATGAAATGAAACTGCCTATACAGCGGCTGGCCCCAGGAGGGAAGGCAGCTAGAGTCCCTTTGCCCTTGGCTCTTGGAGACCCAGGCCCCTTGCCCCTCCGCCCTGCCCTTTGGGACCCTCCACGAAGCCTGGGGAATGCTGATCCACCCACATAACCTTCACGTTTCACTTGCTTACATTTTGCTTCTTTCCGCACGCCCTTACAAATGATTTTTGTGAAAATCTATTTCAGTATTAAAAGTAACATTCTCAAAGACAAAAATGCAGGCAAAGCATGGGTTTCTATGCCCATAGCATAGCCAATAGTCTTCAGCTAAAGAAGTTAAACAAGTTGAGTTTATTCTTGACATCCCCCTCACCCCCGTACTGAGGATTGAACCCAGGGGCATTCTACCTCCAAGCTACATACTCAGCATCCCTCCCTCATTTTTTCTTTTTGAAACAGGGTCTCTCTAAGTTGCTGAGGCTGGTCTTGAACCTACGATCCTCCTGTCTCATCCTTCCAAGTACTGGTATTACAGGCATGCACCAGTAAAGTTGGGTTCAGTACTGATTGTGGAGAGGGAGAACACTGTGTGGCATGGGGTGTCTCAGTAGGAGGGTATTAGAAAGAACCTTTTACAAGACTTGAGCTTCAATTAGGCCATTTGAGGAAGGGTCTAAGAAAGTAGGAGTTTGCTCTAGATTACATGCTATCAAAACCTGGAGCAATTTTATAATTAGGTAATGAAATAACAGTTATTTGTGCTTGGTATTCTGCAGATTTTTATTTCATCTGTGCTTAGACATGATTATGAACTGGCCTCGTATTGTCTCATGTTATCATGCCCTCAGAGTGACCTTGTCTGGGGTGGGTATGCTATGAGATTGTTCCATCTAAGAGGAGAATGACGCGATTTAGCTCAGACTACAGGCCAGCTATGAAATGTCTGTGGCTGTTCTCTTGTTTGCTTTCTTTCTCTGCATCACTCTAAGCTTTGTAGTACTGTTGTTCCCTTTGACATAACAAGGAGTTATACATCAAAAGATGTGTGTTCTTAGCTGGGTGCAGTGGCACACACCTGTTATCCCAGTACTTGAGAAGCTGGGGCTATCATACAATAATTTAGAGAGACCCCATTTCAAAATAAAAGATAAACTAGGGCTGGAGTGTAGCTCAACAGTAAAAAAAAAAAAAAAAAAAAAAAAAAAAAAAAATGTTCTCCAAGGCTGAAGGCGTGCATCCCTTGCTCAGTCAGAAATGGAAGTTAGTGCCCTTACCTCTGGATAGCTCAGAAATGGCCATGAGGACTTTCTAAGACCACTGAACAGAAAATGTTAATTACTCACACGCCATTACTAGAAAGAATAAATGAAGGCCTTGCTTGTGATCTTTTCCAGAAAAGGTACTGTTTTCGGAATTAGACGTTAGATGAACTACCTGATATCATTATAAATGTAGAAATAAATCCTGATATATCATTAGACAATGTTTTGACCCACTGGCTAATTCCCTTCTCCTTAGACGACATTCTGGGAAATTTACACAGTAGATATTGGAGAATATCTCTGCTAGTATCTGCAACTCTGGAAACAGTGGAAATCTAGTTTTTTGGCCATAAACATTTGTTTTACAGGTCTTGGGAGTGTCCCTCCCTGCTTGGTGTTTTCTGTGACGTAAGAGTGCCGTGGTATTCTGCTGGGCTTAGTGGCGCAAGCTTGTAATGCCAGTACTTGGGAGGCTGAGACAGAAGGATCTGGGTTCGCGGTCAGCCTCAGCTACTTAGTGAGGCCCTCTGCAACTTCGTGAGGCCCAGTTTCAAAATAAAGTATAAAAGCCAGGCGTGGTGACGCACGCTTGTAATCCCAGTACTTTGGGAGGCGGAGACCGGAGGATCCGGGTTCGCGGCCAACCTCAGCTCTCTCACGCTCTCTCTCCTGGTCTCTCTGTCTCTCTCTCTCCTTAGTGAGGCCCTCCACAACTTCGTGAGACCTGGTTTCAAACTAAAGTATAAAAAATAGGGCCAGGGGCGTAGTGCGGAGGTAGAACGCCCCTGGGTTCAATCCCCGGTACCGCAAAAATTAAAAAAATAAAAAATAAAAAATAAAAAATAAAGTATAAAAAATAGGGCCGGGCTGGGCGTGGTGGCACACGCTTGTAATCCCAGTACTTTGGGAGGCAGAGACCGGAG
>PVJS01021636.1:0-31289 GCA_004027185.1 Glis glis
GCCGCGAACTCGGATCCTCCGGTCTCCGCCTCCCAAAGTACTGGGATTACAAGCGTGCGCCACCACGCCCGGCTTGGTCCTGCAGTACTTAAAACCTCTTCTCTGTGCTTCCTGGAGTTCTCAAATCTCTTCTTCTGGTTGTTTGGTATCATTTTCTCTTCTCAAATTGACCACTTCTGGGTCAATTTTGGATGATGATAATGTTTGGTATCTTAAGTTCACTGATGGGGTGGTACAAAGGGTGTTAAAGGATCTTGATAGGCGAGATGAAGTAGTCATCATTATCATCATACAAACTGTTGTATAACAGATGCCTCTTGTTTATTGATGATAAATTAGAATTCCTTAGATTTTAACACAAAATGAAATGAGGCATCTTATTCTAAAACTAACTTTCAATTAGCTATGCTAGTAGTAGGCAGAGTGTGACAAAATGTCCCCCTGATGTGTATACTTCTGTGTAATCTTTGGAATAGGCACTGCCATTGCTTTCTATGATAAATTACAATTTTTATGTGTTTGTTAAATTACTATGTTTTATATATGCTGATACCTATAGCTAAATGGCTCTTGTCAACCAAGAACTATCTAGTATTACCAAGATGGCTTTTACAGTTTAGATATGGAATGCCCCCCAGAAGAGCACGTACATTGGCAGTGTAGAATTTTCAGAGGTGAAATAATCCAATCATGAGAATCTAATCTCATCAGCAGATCAATTTCTTGATGGATTGTTAATTTGAATGGACTGAGTGTTAATGGTAGGCAGGCAGGGTGTGGCCTTGGGGACTGTATCTGTCCTTGGCTCCTTCCTCTCCCTTGTGCTTCTTGGCTGCCAAGAGCTGAGCAGCTTTCCTCTGCCACTCCCTGCCACCACAGTGTTTCTGCCTTGGAGCCAGCCAACCGTGGACTGAACCTCTGAAACTATGAGCCAAAATAAACCTTTCTCCTCTGAGTTGTTCTTGTCAGGTATTTTGGTCGCGTTGATAAAAATCTGAGTAACACAATGACACTAGAGGGTTGAGATGTTGTTTAGATGTGGAAGGAGAGGACTAATAGGGAAGGAACACAGATCCCGGGAAACTGGAGTGCTTGAGGAAACAGGTGCTGAGGGTGGTGCATCTGCACATGGGGAAGAATGAAGATTTAGGAAGCAGAAAGCTCCCATCTCTGTCTTCCTTAGGTATCTAGGGAAAGAGAAACTTAGCAAGGATAGGATTCAGGTGAAACTGGAAAATTGAAAATAGATTCTCTAGGAGAAAATAAATCAGAGATAGAACTGGCCTGTGCTCAGAGGGTAGGCAGTGGGCTGCTCCAGAAGAGAGGCTGGGCCTTGAATGTGTAAGGTGTCAGACCCAGAGCCCAAATGTCTATTGAATCATTGGAGGAGTGGCATAAATGAGCCACCAATGAAATAGCTCTAGAAATCTGGAGAACACTGCGGTTTGAATCTAATTTGCATATGATTTCTCAAATCTTTATTACTTTGGCCTTTATACATTATTACACTTTTATTAAACTTATGTGAATGCAAATATATTGACTTGTCCAATAATAAAATATCCTCTAAGCACAAAGTACAAGTTCAGCATATATGTGTTGATTTTCTGAGCTCCTTTTTGAAATATCATCATGTTTTGTGTTGGAGTAAAATGAAATGACCTCATTGCAATCACCTCTTTTATCTCTTCCACTGTGTTATTATAAAATGGGTCAAAGTCAGTAGGGTATTTTTGTTCTTTAGTATACATTTTCTGAATATAACCAAATTTACTAAATAAAAAGGATGGGATATGGACTAAAGAAAAAAGCCATTGCCCTTGTACTCCATGTTAGGTACATCTCTTTCCCCTACTCCAGAACTGCTCAGCTTCCAATTCCAGAAAAGAGTTACTAGTTTAGTTAATGACTTTTAAACATTCTTTTCTTCCTATAGGTGGAGTGGCTGAAAAATGAAGAGCCCATTGACTCTGAACAGGATGAGAACATCGACACGAGGGCCGACCATAACCTAATCATCAGGCAGGCGCGACTCTCAGACTCAGGGAATTATACTTGTATGGCAGCTAACATAGTGGCCAAGAGGAGGAGCCTGTCAGCCACCGTGGTTGTCTATGGTAAGACCAGCCCAAAGGCCAGGAATGTATAGGGAGGGCAGGACGTAGAGAAGTAGAGGGACGTGTATTTTATTAAACTTTCTGTGCTCAGAGCTTTGAGGACCCTGGGGGTCATCTACACTAGTGCTCTATCCTGCCTCCCCCACTTGGCTGGTGAGAAAACACCCTGATTACTATTCATGTTTGCTGTTCTGTCCAATATTAGACTTCCCTGAGACAGTCAGTGACATTTTCAATCTCTCATTTAAAAATAATAAAAATGTTGTTTATTTTCTTCCATTGTGTTTACACCTAAGAAGCATGAGGTGGACAACTTCAGTTTTCCTCCCCACCAAACCCAACATCCACCCCATCTTCACAGACCCGCTGTCAGTTACTGCCTTTCCCACATATGAAATGCACCCAAAACAAACATTATTCTTTACTATTTCAGGCCTCATATAAAAGAATTTCCCAGCTCTCTAAGTCAAGGCATTCCTTTCCATAATAGAAGAGCCCTGGGATTTATTTTTGAAGCACTTAAAGTAATAGAAATTCAAATGCTGATATTTTCCTCTTATGCTCCAGATTTCCAAGTGCTTTAGAGATGCATTGATGAGGTCTTCCTATCTTTCATCATTTCCCTGCAAAGTACACCCTGTAGTCCTTCCTGGTCCAGAGGAGCGGGTTGAGGTGAGACCCACCGCTTCCTCATCTCAGGCTCCTGATCCCCGGACACCTGACTCTCAGCACCTGGCACAGTGTCATGCACATAGTAGGCAACCAGTAAAAACCTCTCTCCTTTTTTTCTCCCCTCCCCATTTGTGTCTCTCAGTGAATGGAGGCTGGTCTTCCTGGACAGAGTGGTCAGCCTGCAATGTTCGCTGTGGTAGAGGATGGCAGAAACGTTCCCGGACCTGCACCAACCCAGCTCCTCTCAATGGTGGGGCCTTTTGTGAGGGAATGTCAGTGCAGAAAATAACCTGCACTTCTCTTTGTCCTGGTGAGATATACGCAGATTCCCTTTTCCCTTCCAATCCACCAACACTGTTTAGCTGGTGTGAAGCAGTCGATCTAGTCTTCCTTTCCAAAGTCACCCTGTTCCAGGTTCCTAGACTAGAGCCTCTGTCTAAGGTGCTAACATGGAACTCATTGTAATGGCAAGGACATGGGAAAATATCTCTATGCATTGTTTTAGGGCATTTTTTAATACTCAGATGACACCGTACATTCTCTATCAATAAGCCACATGCTCTGAAATATTTTTATAGGACCAGTGTTTGCTTGGGCTGAGCCATCCCCTTCTCTACTTTGTGGCATGTATTTGTATGATAGTACTCAGGAATTAGGTGAGTTATCGTCAAGCACAAAGGATCAGGTACCCCATACTTTACCTTTTAGCTTTGGATTTGTTTAGATATAGTACAACTGGCAGTGATTGCACACTGTCACAGCTGTCTTTGTTTTGCATTCAGCCTCTCTTTGCCTTTCTTTCTGAATAGAGACCTCATTTACTGAATATGTCTTTTGCCAGTTCTTCTGTTCACCTCTTCCTGGCTGTAACCCAATTTTTGCAATGAGAAATAGATGAGATGGAAGATGGCTTTCTTTATGGAAAGTATATCCTCCCACTGAGAAATAAATCTATCCTGCATCTCATATGCATGATAGACCATTAACTCCAAGGGCACTGGGTAAGAGCTTCAAATTTCAAATTTAGTTTCACTCAAAGCTAAGACGAGGCTCTCACCAGCAGCATATTCTTGGAGTTTCCTTTTGAACTCATATTCAATAAATATTTATTGAGTGCTTACTATGTGCAAGGTACTGTGCAGGACACTTTTACACATGTAATGTCATTTAAGTCTGTGTTGTGAGTTTTATTATCCCCAGTTGACAGGAATTATAAAGTGAGGCCATGTGACTTACCCAGGGTTGCACAGCTGATAAGTTGACAGAACCAAGACAAAGACTCAGACATTTTGCTTCAGGCTCAGTATCTTTTATACTACCCTTCTCTTGACTAATTGCTTTAGGTTAAAAATTGAATACCTTAACCCACATAAGCATAGTTAGACTATTCCCAGGAGGTAATGGGGCAGTTGCCTCACAGAGCAGCAATCCATGACCCAAGAAATTCTATTTATGTAGGTCCTGTCATCTTGGGGTTTTACTGACCTGTTTTAGTTTGACACTAAACTAAAATATTTGGGTTTAACTTTTTATTTTTAGGGAAATTTGGAGCTTGAAGATAGTTCATTCTACCCTCTGTTCTAATCTTGTCTACCTAATCAGCCCTTCCTGATCAGGAAGAGGCTGATTACCAGTAGCTTCTGCACATGGTTCACCTGTCTGTCTAAAATGCACTTCAGCATGAAAGACAGGGCAAGGATGGGCAGTGCCATTAGTCAACAACCCAAGGGTCCTGGTCATTCAAATGCTTCTCTAAATTCAGCAATTGGTCTCATCCTGAAGTAGCAAGATAATTACACCATCACTGCTTTAGTTAGGAAAGAAACCAGGGAGAAGAAGATACATGAATCTGTTGTTATGTTTGTGTTGTGTGGTGATTTCTTTACAATTCAGTTCTAAGAACAGCAGCAGCAATCCTGGGGTGAGTCTCCTGGCAGCTGCCTGATTCCTCCTAATGGTGGTTTCTCTTTTTTCCTCCAAAGTGGATGGGAGCTGGGAAGTGTGGAGTGAATGGTCCGTCTGCAGCCCAGACTGTGAGCATCTCCGGATCCGGGAGTGTGCGGCACCACCCCCAAGAAATGGGGGCAAATTCTGTGAAGGTCTCAGTCAGGAATCTGAAAACTGCACAGATGGTTTCTGCACCCTAGGTAACACCTTCTGTTTAACATCTTCAGTGTTTGTTCATGATGTCCATAGATTTGTATATTTCAAGAAAGGATACCATAATTATTAACTGGGTCAAAAAGTCAGCAGGAAGCCTAATCACTGGGAGCAAAAAGGAAATGGGTGTAAAGTGTAGTAAACATACATTTTTAGAAGATAGGAGCAACTTTAAATATTTTGTTACAATCTGATCAAGTAATGTTTTAGGAGAAATCATTTTGAAAAATATTTAAGACTGTCAGGAGCTACCATTTGTGTTAGGCGGAAGTCTGATACTGATCAGTGTGTGCTTATATTTATCCCAAGAATTTTGCAGCACTATAAGGCATTTATATCTCCAGAGGCCACAATTATTTGGTAAGGAATATGTGTTGCAATTTGGTGGGGGTCTGGGGAAATGACCCCTGAGGAGGTGGGTAGCTTTGTGTCACATTAGCCTGGCAGAGTTAGGAAATGGAATGTTCATTTCAAAACTCTCAAGTCTTTGTTTTCTTCCTGAGGTCATACTATTCCCATCCCCAAGCAACTGTCTACCTGGGTTAGAAGGTATGGGAGGATCAAATAGAGTCAAGGAGGGACAAGTTTGGGTAGTATTCCTTCTTCTCTCTGTGCCCCTGGCCAAGTCACTTAACTTCTCTGTCAGACCAAAAGCAATAGCCATTTGCTTTCATTTATTGTCCAGGTGACATGACAAAAGGACATATTCACAGCTCTTATGGCACTGAATTGGTGCTCAATAAATATTAACCCCTCTTGACTTGTCTGTTTGAATGAACTGAGGTGTTGATTTTGCTTGGAACTTTAAGAAAAGGAGACTGGGAAGCCGGGCGTGGTGGCGCACGCTTGTAATCCCAATACTTTGGGAGGCAGAGACTGGAGGATCCGGGTTCGTGGCCAGCCTCAGCTCTCTCTCTCTCTCTCTCTCTCTCTCTCTCTCTCTCTCTCTGTCTCTCTCTCTATTTAGTGAGGCCCTCCACAACTTTGTGAGACCAGTTTCAAAATAAAGCATTAAAAAATAGGGCTGGGGGTGTAGCGCGGAGGTAGAATGCCCCTGGGTTCAATCCCCGGTACTGCAAAAAAAAAAGGAGACTGGGACATGCATATGCACAAGAATTGGTTTCCATTCTTGGAAAATTCCTTGGGTGATATCCAGAAAAAAAATACTATAGCTCAGTAGTTTGAAATCTTTTCAGGAATATGTGACACTTTTATTAGGAAATATGATAATATGGAGATAATCTCTTTGTTGGATTTCTTTTTCTGCATCCATCCATATAAATGGGTACCATTGAAGACAAGCACATGCTAACCATTCTATGTTCAGAATAGAACGGTTGTATGGTTATTCGCCATTTTAAAAGGTTGGTACACTGAAAAGAGCACTTATTAATAAAACACAGTGCCCTTATTTGCTACTAGAAATACTGAGTACCTGTACATATCAGACACCATGCAAAGGGCTGCAATAGAAGACCAGTCACCAGTTTCAGTGATGAAAGGGTGGTGCTCTCCAATAGATCCATCCCAAGCATTTGCCTTTTTCCCCACTTCCTAAAAGGAAGGAAACTGAGCAGAAACTGAATAACAAGACATTTGAGGAAATGTGTTTGACAACCCCTGAATGCTATCAGACTTTTCTGAAACACCTCTGAGATTTGATTGCTTTTTAACATACTGGCCATATTTTTAAATTGACACAGGACTGTAAATTTCATATGCCTTCTGTAGAATGATAACAATGTAACTATTTGGTTACAGGTTGAATTTTAGATAATCATAATAATAACCTTTGCTATCAACTACATATCAGACTTGTACTTGGGGAAAATCTGTAGGTCCAACTTCAATTAATTGACTGAGACTTATTGATTGAAGACAGACAGTGGTTAGCTCTTAATGTAAGAAAGAATGGCTACCAAAGGTGTGAATATTGTTTCTTTGCACATGTGTTATGATATATGGTCACCTACCAGTGGAGTAAGAGTTCTGTTGAAGGATGAATGGAATTGTCAGCAATGAGAATGTATTGACAAATGCAGAGCTGACTGGAAAATCTGAGATGACATACTAGTTGAGGCTCTCCAGAGAAACAGAACCAAGAGGGTACAGACTGTGCAATGGAGAGATATTTATTATAAAAGATTGGCTCATACAATTCTGAAGTTTGGCAAGTACAAAGGTTGGTGAGCAGCAGAACCAGGAAGACCTGATGGCCCTGTTAGTATGCTGTCAAGGAGGAGAATTCTCTCTCCCTTGGGAGAGGGTCAGCCTTTTGTTCTGTTTAGGTCAACTGATTGAACAAGGCCCACTGTATTATAGAGGCCAGTCCACTTGACTCAAATCTGCTGATTCAAATGTAACATGGTCACAGAAATGTCTAGAAGATAACATGTGACCAAATATCTGTGCACTGTTTGGCCCAGTCAAGTTGATAAATAAAATGAACCATCATCCTAGATGCATATGTACTTGTGAAATTAAAAAAGCTCAGCCTTTCCTTGGAGCCAGTAGTGGCTTTAAGGTATTCACTGGTTTATTTAATGAACCTCTCCTGTGGGCATTGACCATATATGGTTTTAATCACACTAGTATTCTGTTTGAATTTTCCCCGTGGTGGAAATGAAGTAGCTAGGAAGACAGGCTTGGAATGTCGTGTTGGAGGTAGGATCTCTGTTCAATACCCCCATGAGTTAATCCTTTATGAGTCCTTTTTTAAGCTATTCAATCTATTCATTCCTTCTATTCTCTTTTCCACTTAAGCATGGTTTTTCTAGCTTCCTTTTCCTGCACATATGCATATTAGGATATCTATCAAATATGATCCAGAACTTTAAGGGCTACAGTAACCAAACTTTTTTGGGGGAGAAAGATGAGTAAAGATGAATGAAATATATATACATGTCAGCAAGAAAGGATGGTGTTTATATGAGCCCAATACCAGGGTGCATTCTGTCCTTCTAGAGAGAAAGTGCATACCAGTGTCAACAAAAACAAGTAACATGTTGCTATCTATGTAGGAGGCAATGAGCAGTGATAGAGTCAAATGATACCAACATCACTCTATGTTCCTTGCTGGTACTCTGTCAGAGTGCTCTTGATGAAAATAGCTGTGCTTTTAGGATAGAGCTCCAGAAAGGATGGTTCAATTAAAATAGCATTTGGCAATAGCTTTGTGGAGCAGTTACTTTGTTGAAAGATCTAGGTCATGTTACAATTTGGGAATTTCCTTCATCCTAATTATTTTCCCTTTATACCAACATGACCCTAAAACAGTTCCTCAATTCCCACCTTCTCTTGGAAATTTGACTGTGACATTGTGTGGCTCTTGGATGACCTACACTTCTCTGATACTAGTTAGCCTTCTGCAAAGCATCTGGATTTCCTTTGCTGTCCCTGAGGGCTACGTTTCTCCTAAGATGGAGATGCCAGCTCTGAATGATCACTTTAATATTTGGGTGTGATTGTTGCTTGCTCACTTGTGACTGAATCACAGAACCTTAGTGTTATGCCATCACAGGCGGCCACACCTAAATGCTCTCCGTGAGAAAATAAATGCCCCATGACTGGTGAGAGGAAGATTGGACCATTTTTTTTTTTTTGCCATAGCAGTGACTCTGTGGATCCAATTGCAAGCATAAACTAAACATCCAGTTTCTTTATGCTAGAACATTGCTTTTCTTTTCTAGAGGAGAAAGATAATTATGGGGTATGACTATCAAGAAACAAGAGTTTTTGAATCCATGTTCCCTAAGCATGAACACCAGAACCCAGTAGCTTTCTGACCATAATCCTCTCTACTTGCTGAACAGAGCTGGCTCTGTGCTCTGAGAATCACAACCAGTGTTAAATACCTGTGTCTGGCTCAATGACGGGAACAGAAAGGCAAAATGGTAGGGTGTTTAGTTTGATCCTGAGGAATAGGAGAAGTCTTCTCCCTCTCTTTATTCCAGAAGAAATAAAAGTAAGGGTATGAGAAGATTAAATGGATCTGCCTCAAAAGGGATAAGTGCTAGATGTGTAGTGTAACTAAAGCCAGAGAAATGCCAGGAGGGGCTGAGAGAGAGGAAATCTTCAAGGCTGAGCTACCAAGAGCTAATCTGTCCTTCTCATCAAGATACAGCACAGGTCAATTCAACATTGACAGTTCAGCAACTGAAATACCAGTTAAATGGTGGTTTGTTTTCATTTGTGATGGGCACATTGATAAGAAAAGTTTGAATTGACAGTTTGGCAACCACATCAAGGATAAAGATGGGCTATATAATAGCAGGTCCAAATAAACATCCCCAGGCAACCTCTAATAATCTAACCACATTGTCTTTTAAAAGCTCTACTTAAATGACCTAGAGGAAGCCCTGAAAAGGTGAACCTCTAATCACATGAAAATAATGGCTGCTTTGTCAAGCATTTCCTCTTGGACCAATCTAAACCTTATTGTTATCTATTTCAGTAATTACCTGAGTCACTTCCCTATATTTCCTGGAGTACTAAATAAGAGAAATTTTATACTGGAGCCAGCTCAGAGAATCTGCAATAGCTCCTTTACTTTTTTGTTGGTGGTTTTGTGGAATACCTGTTTTACATATAGGATTATAACAGATGAGTGTCCCTTTACCAAAACAAAACCCAATTCCTTTGTTTGAACAAAGATTCAAGAATCATACTTGACTTATTCTTTTTCCTGAAGGGGGGGAGAGGGAGCGAGGTACTGGGAATGAACCCAAGGGCCTTCCACCTCTAAGCTACGCACCCAGTCCTTTTTATTTTTTAGTTTGAAACAGGGTCTCGCTAAATTGCTGAGGCTGGCCTCAAACCTGCAATCCTCCTGCCTCAGCCTCCCAAGTACTGGGATTATAAGTGTGCACACTACCAAACCTGGCTTCATTCTTGACTTATTCTTAAACATTTAGTTGGATAAGCTCATATTTCAGAACCAGCTGTAGGGCACAATTGTTTAATTATAGCATAAACTCTACATAGCAAAGAAATGAAAGGTGTACCAGCAAGATAACATACTAATATGATGCCTTCTTATGTTGCCATGAAGTGTCCTACTGCTTGCTAATCCTCCAAGTGGTTCTATTATTAAAAACTCATTCCATGTATACTACATAGTAGGTGCTCCTTTTTATGTAAAGAATTTTCCTCAAAGTACCCAGTCACTTGCCTTTCTGCATAATAAACAACTGATTTATTCAGGGTTGCCTTCATGTATACTGCATAGCAAATGTGGATGTAATATTGCAGAACCACAGGAGTAATAAGAATGTAGATTTGAACACATGTGGAGTCATTAGCAGCTTAGCAGCAATCTTTCCCCCATGCCTCAATAAATACTTTCCTATTAGGGGACCCCATAAGAAGACCAGTGAGTAACAAGCTAACAATACAGAATGGAGTGCCTTGTTAATAGAAAGATAAAGATATCTGATTGCTTTTTTGACATACCCCGCTTCCAAATGAGGACTGACCTTCATCCATTGGTCCATGATTGGTGTGTATTTCATAAATTTGTAAAAGTCTATGACCTTCTTATCAAGCAACTCTGAAACACCTTACATGTCTTTTGTATTCCAGGACATTTTCCTTTTGCCACAGTTTACTCTTTATTTCCTCTTGGATCTGTGCTACAGTACAGTCGTGGCAGAGTAACCTAAGTGATAATTGCTTTCTCAAGTAAGAGGAATAGAGGCGCTTAGTCTACATGCCTCTCCCCTACTCTCCTTCCATGCACTGTTTCCTATTTCTATATACTTTTTTAACTCCAACATATTTTAGTGTCTTTTTCTACTATGCTTATGTTCTCTGGATGGAATTAAACAGGAAGTGCTCTGTTGTGCTTTAGAAATGATCTCTGGAAGGTTGTTTATCTCAGGTACATCTTGTTAACTTGGCTCACTTTATGAGAGGAATTGGAATAAAATGTCCACTGTAAATAGAAAGGACTCTGAAATGAAATTTGGGCAGCTGGAGAGCAGGATGTGTGTACCTCCAGATCACATTACTTAGAGAGGAAAAAGGCAGAAACAAAGTAAAACATAACAAAAATATGTAACGGGGGAAATTGAGTCGGGGGTCGCATGAGAAACCAAGGCATAGCAAGCAGAGTGCAAAAGGCACTTCATTGCGCCCCCGGAGGAGGTCTGCTGACCGGTAGGGCTCTTGGTCAGCAGAGTGGCGCCCAGGTGAGAAAGGGAGGGCATCTTTATAGCAGGATCTGGGGTCGGGGTCAGTGGGGCTGAAGGACGTCATTCTTGTCGTGAGAACAAAGCAGGTCCTCTCGCAAGATCTGAAGTCTACCACGTCTCCACTTCTGCCTTCCTGGGCTCCTATCCCAGCTGCAGGAGCGAGGGGGAAGGGGGAGGGGACCCGACCTAACAAAATACAACTGAACAAACAAGAAGAGGGCCCTGTGACATGTAAACTGGAGACAGAACCCCTCAGAAGCTTAAAAATTTTTCTTAAGAAGTGGAAGGCTAGCCGGGCGTGGTGGCGCACGCTTGTAATCCCAGTACTTTGGGAGGCGGAGACTGGAGGATCCGGGTTCGCGGCCAGCCTCGGCTCTCTGTCTCTCTCTTCCTGTCTCTCTCTCTCTCTCTCTCTACCTAGTGAGGCCCTCCGCAACTTCGTGAGACCCGGTTTCAAAATAAAGTATAAAAAATAGGGCCGGGGGCGTAGCGCGGAGGTAGAACGCCCCTGGGTTCAATCCCCGGTACCGCAAAAAAAAAAAAAAAAAAAAAAAAAAAAAAAGACGTGGAAGGCTAGTCCTAGAGCCAGTAAGTTGGTGAGAATGTCAATCCACTGCCAAGAAAAGAAAAAGAATTTGTAGATGGCATCCCCAAGAAGCACTGGCAAGACACTGACTATGATCTAGGGGGATTATTGGAAGGTGCAGAGGCTGAACTTCCAAGTGTCTGGGCCTGGGTTGAGTTGGCATTCAGAACCCAAAGCCAAATAGTCTTCCCAGGTCCCAAGTGGCTCTGAGTAGAAACTGGTTATTCTCTTTTCCAAAATTTAGAAATGGACATGAACCTAGAATTGGGATAAATTAATGAATGGGGCCTCCTGGACTTGAAATTTATCCCACAGATAAATGGCAGTTTGAATAATAATCAAGGCTATATGGTCAGGTGGCTTGGGTTTCAATTATGATTATAGTACTATAAGCAGGAACATCCTGAGCAAGTTTAATCTCTAAGCCTAAATTTGTTCATCTATAAAATAGAAATTATAATAATATTTATTATTAGACGTTCTTTTTAGGAAGATGAGCTTAATCCATGTAAATCACTCAGCATCCGTAGTAAGCACTCCATTTGTATGAATAGTAATAGTAACTATGGCGTGCACAGGTGTTTTCTTGTAAAGAGATTCTTGTGGCAGGGGACAAATGTTTCCATGCTCTCCAAAAGTACCAATTGTGTGAAATTTAGATTAAAAAAAATTCCTAACACATCTAGGATTTATAGCATTTCTAATATAATAAAATTTACTTGTCAATAAAATGCATGAGACACACATTACATTCTTTAATGCAAACCAGTTCTGATTCTTAAACTTCCTGTCAGATAAAAGTTTCAGTCTCCTTCCTGGACACTTCTGATAAGTAGCTAAATGAACAGCCTTCAATTTTCCAGCCTTTCTTTGCCCAACAGGTAGGAGTTGGTCCTTAGGAAGAGACAGACCAAGCAATCATTAAGGCCCCAACCATTATTTAAAAATAACTCATACCTCAAGAGGAAGGCTCAGTAGAGGGAATACCAAGGGGCCTGGATGAGCTACAGATGAGAAAATCAGCACTCAGAACAATGACAGTGGATTGTACAAGTTTCCCTCATTCATAAGAGATACATGCATTCTAACAACTTTGACAGAAAATAACTTTTATAAAGCAAATCGTGATTTGTTGATTCAAATTCTAAGATCCTTCCTTCCTATGGTTGCAAACCCAACAACACACACACTACTAGACTGTACAGCAACCTACACAACTGAGGATTCTTTCTGGACCATTCTGGAATAATGAGTTGTTACATGTCCAGAAATTCTCTTCTACATTTTGTGCCTGTGGAGCTGGGCCTACTGCATGCTAAGAAAGCACTCTACCACTGATCTACATCCCTAGCCCTTCCTATTTTATTTTGAGATAGGTTCTTGCTAAGTATCTCAAGCTGGCTTTGAACCTGCGATCCTCCTATCTCAGCCTACTGAGTAGTTGGGATTGCAGGCATGTGCCACCACACTGGGTCTTATTCTACATTTTAATATCCTCAAATTAGCAATTTTGCCATATTTTTTCAGTAAGTTTAAAATGCCTAGTAGATTTGACTGTCAGAAGCTATAGTCAGGAAGTTTCCAAAAAAGAAAAAAATATATATATATGCCTACATATACATATACACCTATATATATATGCATATTTATACAACTACCTACACACAGGATATATATATATATATATATATATATACACACACACATTATGTATATGTATATATATTTATATAAAAATAATATCATTGACATGTCATTGCTTTTGAATCCTGTGTTTTTCTTAACCAGTTTTGAGAAATTTATTTAATTCACTCACACCTGAACTTAACCATTTGAGGAGTGGTTACACAGAACCAGGGGGCAACTTTTGGATACTAAACAAATTGCCCACCCAAACAAGAGAACTTGCCAGCCTCTCCTGGGCCCTTACTCATCATTCCTGTCCTTCAGAATTCCACCACAAAACCTTTGCTAAGAAGCCACAGGGTCCTGGAAAATTGTACAGGATGTAGGAAATGTACAGACCCTGCCTTTCTTCTGCTTGGAAATGACATGCAAGGCTCAGAGGCCCTGATCCGTTTGGCAAATATTTACCGAGTACCTACACTGTTCTGTTTGTTGGTCTGGGTGAAGGCAACAGGGGAACAAGACTGACAGGCTCTTCCTGCTAGTAGCTTGGTCTGTAATAGGAGGTAATTTGTGGCTCGCATGAAGATTGAAGAAACCTAAAGAACAAGTTGGGAGGCAAGTGTCCTCAAGTCACTGTTTCTGTTTTTTGTAAGACAGGCTTCACATCCTGCATAGAGCAATTTTGAAGGATTTTCTTAGCATGTGGTACGTAGTCATAACTACCACCCTCACCCCTACCATCCATTCCCTACCCAGGCTTCCCCGTACCCACCAACTAAAGGGACAACCATGACAGTTATCTGTGTTAGCTACTGTTATCGGTGTCTAGGCTGGAATTTACAGATAGGATTTCTTTTCTACAACTTCATTGGGGGTGCACTCTGCAGGTAAAAATTGCATATATTTATGTTATACAGCTTGATGACTTGATAATGTATACTTGTAAAATAATCATCACAAGTTAATTTGCATATCTATCACCTCATGTAGTTCCCATTTTCTTGCGTTCATGGTGAGAATGTTTAAGATCTTCCCTCTTAAGCTGGGTGCAGTGGCCTATGCCTGTAATCCCAGTACTTAAGAGGCTGAAACAAGAGGATTGTGGGTTCCAAGCCAGCCTCAGCATCTTAGTGAGGTCCCTCAAAGATTTAGGGAGAGCCTGTTTCAAAATAAAAACAGGGATAAGTCTGGGGGTGTATCTCAGAGGTAGAATGCCTCTTGTTTCAACCTCTAGTACCCCTCCACAAAAAAAAAAAAAACTTCCTTCTTAGGAAATTTCAAGCACACTATAAAACATTATTAATGATAGTCACACTGTTGTAAATTAGATCTCCAGAACTTCTTTATCTTACTTACCTGAAACTTCGTATTTCTTGAGCAACATCTCCCCTATCTCCTGCACAACCCCCAAGCCCTGGGCAACCACCATTCTATTTTCTCTCTATAAGCTTGACAATTTTAGATTCCATATATAAGTGAGATCATAAAATATTTGCCTTTTTGCATTGGGCTTATTTCAGTTAGCATAATGTATCTTCTGGTTTATTTTTAATGCTGTTGAAAATAATAGGATTTCCTTTTAAAGGCTGAATAGTATTTTCTTGTTGTCTATAGAAATATATAGATAGATAACATCTTTAATCTGCTCATCAACAGGCATTTAAGTTGTTTTTATATCTTGGTTATTGTGAATAATACTGAAATGGACGTGGGAGCACAGATATGTCTTCAATAAACTTATTTTGATAAGATGCTTTTAAATAATTTTTAAATATTTTATTTTTTTATTTTTTTTAAATATCACTTCTGCCTTAACGTAAATTGTCATCATGACTATAAACAATAAATGATTCTCTTAAACTTGGATTATGGACTCTGGATATTTTTGTTCAGTTTTTAATATTTATGTATTTTGAATATTGATGAAGGCTAGAGAGTCAAATCAAAAGAATTTATAAGATAGAAAAAATATTTTAATATTTATCTTCCCTTAGAGTGGAGTTGAAAACATTGTATTTTATCACTCTGAGGCCAATTTCTGATAGGAAAGTCTTATAGACATATGCTTAAAAGCATTTGCAGTGGCCCAAGAACATGTTTTATTCTTAATATCCACAACAAAAAACTAAAACACACAATCAATGAAAATGGATAGAACATCATTAAAAAGTCAGTGTCTTTCCGCATAAAAGTGAGGTCACATGGTACTTGTCTTTCTATTCCTGGCTTATTTCACTGAACATAATCATCTACAGGTCCCTCTATATTGTTGCAAATGACAGGACTGTCTTCCTTTCTTATGACCAAATAGTATTCTATTGTGCATATACACCACAGAATAGTGGTTACCAGCTGTTGGAGAGAGTAGGGAGCAAGGGGAATGGGGAAAGGTTTGTAAGTGAATACAACATTACAGTTAGATAAAGGGAATAGATTTCTGGTGTTCTATTGCAATGTAGCATGACTATAGCTAACCATAATGTGGTGTATATTTCAAAATAGCTAGAAGAGAGAACTTTGAATGTTCTCATCACAAAGAAATGATAAATGCTTAAGGTAATGCATATACCAATTACCCAAATTTTGTGATTACAATGTCTACAAACATTGAAACATCGCCTTGTACTACATAAATATGTACAATTATGGGTTGATCAAAAATAATTAAAATGTTGATAGGAAATCAGAAATTTAAATGATTTGGCTCAAAGGTAAAATATGCAGACACTACTTGTGAGACTAGTTGTTATGGATACTTGTTTGTCTGAGATCCAGAATTTGAAAGAAAATAGGGGAAGACTATACCTCCTGAGTGTACTCTCCTCATGTATTTGACTCGGAGGAGATTAGAAGTCTCCTTGTTATCTCCAGTGTCTGCCTGGCATATCCAGGCTCAGTGGTGTTGCCAATGCAAAGCAAGCCTTGTGTTTGTCTAATTATCCTGCAGTGCTAATACAAGGGTGATCCACCAGGCCCTGGGATTTCCTGCAGCATTGGAGAGCATTCAGAGGGCGTAACACCAGCTCTTAATTATTCCCAGTTAAGGGGGAGAGGGAATGCATGAATAAATGAAACACACTGATAGTCAATAACCTCACCCTCTTTTCTACCTGTCAGCAAATAATCAGGCAAATAGCTTTTAATTTTATCTTCTCCCTACTTTCCTTGCTGTGACTCTGTGGTTGCAGTGTCACAGGAACTAAACATGACTAAACATGTCACTTAAACATGACTTACAAAGCTGGGCGTGGTGGTACATGTCTATAATCCCAGTACTTGGAAGGCTGAGAATATATACATACATAAATACATAAATAAATAAGACTTGCATGTTAGGGTTCTGAAACATATATAAGTATAAAACATTTTAAATGAACATTTAAGAAGTAAGTTTTGAAAACTTTCTATCCCATGTTTTAGTGCCCGTAAGAAAGACAAATTGTCCAGAGGTAGGGGTGATCCATGCAAATGGGAATCACCAAAGATTTCATGAAGGAATCAGAAATTGATCTGTGCCATAGAGGCAGGAAATTTTTGGATGAGGGGTTTGGAGGGAGAAGGACATCCCAAGGAGAGTCCACAGCTGCAGCAGAAGCTTTGAGATGAGACTGAAGGGTTAATAGAGTTATGGAGTTCAGTTGAGCTGCTCTGAAAACTGAATCATGTTTGGCACAGGGAAACCAGTTAATACGAGACTATAAAGGTACGCAGAGCAGTTGGCCACAGCTTGGAGACTGAGATCATGGTAGAGTCCTGTATGTTGATGCTAGAGAATTATTGAAACAAATAAGGAACCAGCCAGACAATGGAGAGAAAAAGTGGATAATTTCCACAGACTTCAGAATCAACTCCTAAGCAATGTAAGAGTTCAAAGAACATGGGAGGCAAACTAAAATAAAACTGCTAAACATATCTTCTTCAGGGAGGAAAAGGCTTCAAAGAATATGATCTATGAAGAAGGAAATAATAAAGGTAGTCTTTGGGAATAAAAGAAAAGAAGGCTAAATTATTAATTAACATAATTTGAATTGTTGCCTGGGAAGAGAGTTGCTGTCCCAGTGGAGAACTAGTCTACATTTAGTGGCCCAATGTCAGATTCTAAAATAAATTACACGGACTCTGTGTCAATCATATCAATCATATCCATTCAGTGCTTGAAACCAATGGGAGAAAATTTCAAATAATCACAACCCACAGCTTTTGAGGAGCAGCCCGGCCCCACTGTGGGATGGGGATTGAAGCCCTTTCTCTCCTCAGGCCTGCTCTCTTAGGTCCCCAGCATGTAGGGTGCACACTGCTGGCCACCAGTGTTCCTTAGTAAAGGCTAGATGTGGGTGGGTGGGTAGGAGTACAGTTATAAATAGCCCCTAAGAACAATGGGTACCATGGAAATGCTTTGAATACAAAAAAGGAAGCCAGAAAAAGAATGAATCACCACCACAAATAAAAGGTAGATTGTTCTCCCCCCCCTCTCTCCTAGGGACCCTCCTAGACCTGTCTGTATGTTACTATATACATATATATATATGTATATACACACACACACACCTCTTCACACACATGCAGAGTGACACAGCAATATTTGCATTGCAGTACTAAATGACAGAAGCAGACTACAGAACAGTATATAAAAGATAATTCTTATTTTTTGTAGGTAAAATTGATAAATGATTGATAGTTTCATATACTTTCATGTTACTATATGCATTAGTATGCATGTATATATTTATATTATATATATATAGATCATAGGAAAAAAACCTAGGCTTGTATATGTAACTTAACATTAACAGTGGTTATATCTTGGTGGTGAATTATGTTTTTTGTGTGTTTGTACATGTCTGTACTTATTTATTTTGGATACAGTAACTGCTTAGTAACTGTATGAATAATAAGCATGCTTTTTAAAGAAAAGATGACAATTTAAAATACAATTAAAAACCAACTTTGAATCTTTAACTTGTAAACATGCAAAAAGATTATAAGACTGAGTTATAATTACTGATCATCAATTTCCTTTTACCCAGAAGGTTCCTCTCAGTCTATAAGGTAGTCCTTGGGAAAACAGTTTTGCTTTTTCCAACTACATCAGCTGCCACTGGCTCAAGATTGCAATATTTATCTACCTGCAAGATATAAAAAGGGACCCTCCTAGACCTGTCTGTATACCACAGATATCCCCAGGCTCTTGGGGAAGCTAACTGAAATTGACCACAAAGAGCCTAGGATTTGTGACCAGGAAGTGGTAATCATCACAAAAACACAAACCTCAATTAGCCAGGAGCTCTTGGAGTGGGGCCCAGACATGTATTTATTTGGAAAGCTCCCCAGGTGATGCTAATGTGCAGTCAACATTAAGAACCATGGCTCTAATGGATTAATTTACTAAGGGGTCATTTGAATATGGCCTTTAGAGAGAGGTAAAATGAAAGAAGAGAGGATTTAGTTGACCAAGGCCAAGTTATTTCACTGGCCCTGAGTCTCCTGAAAAGGGATTATGCAAACAGAACAGTAGAAGGTTGAATGTGGCCAGGACAGTTCTTGCAAAGGAAAAGAGGCTAGTGGGGGCCCTCCTAGTGCTCACAGAACCATCTTGGAGCAACATTTCCAGTAGGAAAATGCTCTGTGGTGGGAGCTTGCTTTCAAGGTACTGTTATTTCACAAAATACAGCAGAACGCAAATTTTGATGCTGATGCCAGGGGACTAAAGCTCTCTGGAGTCCCAGAGGCTTCCAGTCTTTTCCATAAGAGGATGCAAACTGATACACAAGCTGTGCTGGACTTCAGCATAACAAATCCCAGCACAGAGAGCAGCAACCCTCTGCATGCTTTGTACTCTGCTTTAGGAAATCATTTTGAATGATTCCTGTGATCTGTCTTTGGTTGCTGTCCTGCAGATATACAGTAGATAGAGATCAGGGAGCCACTAGTGGCCTCCAGTTCCTGTCTTCCTCTTTATATACCAGGAAACTGAAATTTGGACTTGACTTGGCATATGAGCAGAGGCTAGGTTTAGACACAGAGGCCAGTTCTAGACTGCATTCACCCCACCCCCTGCCCAAGTTCACTAGAATTTCTGATTTGGGATTGTGAATTTCTGCCAGCAGTAGCATAGATAGGCAGTTTTTACTCTGAAATGAATGACGATCATGATAATCAGCCTCGTGATCATCATGTACTGACATTATAAGCTCCCATTTATTGCATTTATTCATGCCAAATATGTGTCGGTCCTATGCAATATGACTTTAGGTTTATCATGCTTCATCCTCAGTACCAACCCTCAAGGACATTTTTATTCTCATTTTATTGCACAGAACACTGAGATCACACAGGCAGAATGTAGACAATTCAAGATTTAAATTAAGTTCTGAGTCCACCACCTGACCAATAACCTTGGTATCAGAGCTGGGTCAGAGGAGGAACTCCCCACGCCTCCCTGTGTGTCCATGTGTCCTGATATCTCTGTCTCCAAAACTTAGCCCTGGGATCTTTGGCCCTGTTCACTCTGTCTTCTTCCAGAGCTCCCTGTAGAACTCTACCACCCCAATTTCTTCATAGCTTGGCTATCTTCAATTTATGTTTCTGGGGAGTAGTTACATATCTCACCTGTTTTTAATGGAGTTTCATTTTGCTCCCCGGCATATACCCTGGTGTTGGAGCTGTGCAGTAAGGAGAATGTGAGCGTCCTGTTTTAAGAAACCTGACTTTGTTAAAATCTGGTGTGATCACATCAACATACACAAAGTATTATCTCTTATGTGGATTTTTCATCTGACAGATTTGCTAGAATCACACTCGGCCCTCTCACTCTGCCCTTCTGTGTAAAAAAAATGGCAGCTCATTTGCAAGCATGTGACTTGTACACAACTTGTACAAGCTACTTCCATAACCAATCAGGGGGCAAAACACACAAGAGTTGTGTTTAAAGGACACTGCATTTATATACTGCAAGGGCTTTCTATCAAAGTCAGTGTTAAAGACAGGGATGGGCTAGGGTAAGAGAAATTCCATGGGGAACTCTGACTGTAGCAGTTTATCTGCCTGGGAAGGGTTACAGTGCAGTCAGATAATATTTGTGAAATTCTCACAGGTATTGCAAGATTTGATTTGGTTAAAAACATAATCTAAAATGACAGTCCTACTCCTGGGGACTCACCTTTGGGCCAACAGAGAAGGGGGCTGCATCAGACCTTTCTAGGCCCCCTGGCCTTTGCGGGAGTCTGTGAGTGATCGGCAACAGTGATCAGCAACAGCGTGGGTCCTTATGGTCTGACAGTGTCCCCTGTGAACCCTTAGGAGGAACAGTTGAGCACCGTGCAGATCTTCTGAAATCTTGCATCTGAAGGGCTGTTATTTCTGGTTTCTGCATTTTGGTGGCCTGAGATGGGATGGGGAATAGAGGGACCGTGATATAGCACACAGTAAGCCAGGGCACCATGTCTCAGTGTGAGCCGCATGACTGGATGATGTGGTGCTGGCATATGGGCGAGGTGAGAGGATGGAGGGCATGGGCAGAACTAATAAAAATGTCTCAGCCCAGCTCTGATGGCTGGAGGTCTTTCCTCTTTATCCACCCCATCTGATGGCTACACTGCCTAATACTAGCATTGAAAAATGACACCATTTCCATTGAAAGAGATGGCATACATTTTATCAGATAATGGAGATGTGAAACAAACAAAAAAGAGTGATTTCCTAAAAACAAAACTAACATGCTCACAAAACCCCACCCATAGCCCACAGCATCACACTCACGAATAAAACAGGCAAAGTTAGAAACATTTTATCCAGGCTGTGATTACTGAAAACCAATGTAAGATCGCTTTAAATATTTATTCACTAGCCGGGCATGGTGCACGCTTGTAATCCCAGTACTTGGGAGGCTGAGACCGGAGGATCCGGAGGATCCAGGTTCGCGGCCAGCCTCAGCTACTTAGTGAGGCCTCCGCAACTCAGTGAGATCTGTTTCAAAATAAAGAATCAAAAACAGGGCTGGGGGTGGAGGTAGAATGCCCCTGGGTTCAATCCCCAGTACCGCAATATATATATATATATATATATATATATATATATATATATATATATATTCACTGCTTCATTTTTCTATCATCATATATAGTGAAATGGCATCTCTTACCTGAGCAGGTTTCTTGCTGTTTATAAAAAAGGGACAGACAGCAAGCTCACCTCTCTTATTGCACTGATAGGAATCTAGCAAAGGCAACAGAGAAAAATGCCAGGAAACTGGAGGGAAAATAAATTTTTAAAAAACCAAGTAATCATCTTTAAAAAATATTTCAAGTGAGGCAAATAAAAAATAGAATGAAAAAGAAAAAGATGGACAGTATAATCTATATTGTCTGAAAAAAAATGGAAAACATCTATCATTCATAGAGGTAGACATAAAGTGATTCAGGAAATATATCTGCTCCATGTAAATTTATTAAATGCAACTTTCTTTTTCTCTTTCTTTCTTTTAGATAAAAAACCTCTTCATGAAATAAAACCCCAAAGTAAGTTATCTTTCCTCTTGTGAATATAATTTATTCTCATATTTGCTGCCTTACTATTGTATTTGTTTAGGAACCAAGCAGAATTGAAATTCCTTTGAAAGATCCAGGACTTTTGGGGGCTTCTCCTCATTGAGTTTGGAGTTGCATATCAGAGGTTTAAATCAAAAAGAAATATGCACACCCTCAGAGCAAAAGTAAATCTTTCCTCTTGATTCTTTCTGCCTGTAAGTCCATCGCTCTGCAAATGTCATCTAGGATTCTTATTCTTGGAGAGATTTATAGCATTAAAATTAATAAATATTTGTCAGTACACACTTTATTCATGAGAACAGCCTTTTGGACAAAAGCTTGATTCTAAGCAGCTCTGCTGAGAGGGAGGAGGAGAGAGAGCCTGAGAATTCAAGCCTAGACTCTCCCCTGCCATAGCACCCACAGCTGGGTGGTATAGGAGCCTAGGAGTCACAGTTCCACAGTGAAGTAATTAAGGACTGAGCACGTTGGCTTGGGTGCTTGTTTGAACCCCCTAGATACAGGCTTACCTCCTAAAGAAGTCTTGGCATTCTTTCTATTTAGTGCATCCATTGACATGAAAGGCACATGGCCTATGTGATTGGCAGCTTGCCCTTTGACCCTGTGGCACTCAGCCTTGACTGCACTTGAGAATCACCTAGAAGCCTTTTTAAAAATCCTGGTTCCCACACCTTAACACTGAAATCAGAATTTGGGGTGGAAAAGTGTCAGAACCCAGGAACCCCCATCTCTCAAAGCTCCTTGGGGGATTTCAATGTGCAACATGGACTGAGAACCACTGTCTTAGAAAAGTGTCTCTCGAAGCAGGGTGTGGTGGCGCACGCTTGTAATCCCAGTACTTGGGAGGCAGAGACCAGAGGATCCGGGTTCGTGGCCAGCCTCAGCTACTTAGTGAGGCCCTCCGCAACTTCATGAGACCCAGTTTCAAAATAAAGTATAAAAAATAGGGCCGGGTGTGTAGCTCAGAGGTAAAATGCCCCTGGGTTCAATCCCTGGTACCGCAAAAAAAAAAAAAAGTGTCTCTCGAAAAGTGGATTAGAAACTGCAAGCATCTGAGCATCCGAATCGTGGGGTGTGGTGGGAGCTTATTATTAAATAGCCCCACTTCACAACAGAACAAATGAATCAGAACCTGTGGTGGGGGTTGCTCCTAAGAATCTACATGTTCATATGTTCTTCAAGTCAGTGTCATGCACTTAGAAATAGGTAAAGCATGCCTGGAAACCTCCAGGTGCAGTGCATCAGCAATACAGCTTTTATCAATAGCAGAGTTAGACAGCTACCAGTTTGGTTTGTAAAGCTTGTGAAAGAGTCCCTGCCCAGTTACTCTCATTTTGGTATAAAATGAATGACTTTTGATCTTCTAAATCCTAGGGCATTAAAATTCAAACAGCTTAGAAGAGTTAATAGCTTTTATTAGCTAACTTCTTTGAAAGAATTAAGACCCTGTGAGGAGAGACAGAAATAGGTACCCTGGGGCAGGCATCAGGAGGCACAAGAGAAAAACCCAGAAAAGCAATTCTGTTCATACTTCCTTACCTTGCTTTAGACTGGCTGGAGATATAAAGGTGCTGTTACTTAGAGAGTCAGAGAATTTTGTAAAACAACAAAAGCAAACTTTCTTACCTTCCTTTTCTGCTCATAAAGGAATCATGGGTACAGCCCTCTGACATTACACATAGTTGATTTGGGACTCAGGAAGATTGAGTGTGGGAAACTTGGCGGTGTGTGCGCGTATTGAGGGAGAAACAGGCCACTGAGTATCTGGCCTGTACGTGTGTTGAGGCCCTCGGGGTAACAGCTGGAAGCTGCGGATTCCTGGCTTCCTCCTGGTTGCATGTCGCTGGTCCTGGTGTATGCCACAAGCAGTATCATGGGTGTCCATGTGGGTGTGTGAAAGACACTTAGAAATGCATGTGTGTGTTTTAAAATTAATTTCACGCTCAGTTTGTGAGTCCTGTGCCAGTCTAATTTGGTTACATCTGTACTTCCAGCCACAAACCCCACAGAAGCTATTTCTAGTCTTTAGGGACTCCAGAATTAGTTTTTGCTGGAGGTTCTCGCTCTTGAGCACCATGCTTAATTGCTGGATACTGCGACAGAATGGCTTAAACAGTTTTAATTTGTGATTTCCCTAAATATAAAACCTTAACAGAATCAATGTGATTGCAAAAGGCTCCCAGAGGAATCTGATTGGGGTTCTGTAAGCCGCATGGTTAGAAGTGCACTACACAAATTCAGGCTGCATTTGTTCAGCGGAAGTGGGGCTTAGTTTAAGACTACATGAATCATCACTGATGCAAAATCAAAGTCAATTATGAAGATAATTGAGAGACAACCTGTTCCTATATATAGCTGTACACATGATCCTCTGCCAGACCTGGTGGATAGAAAACATCTCTCGGCTCTGCGCACACAGTCCTCCGTGAGCAGGTGGGCAGAGGTGCCAGCTTTGAGTTGCAGGGAGGCGTAAAAAGAAAGTGAAGTCTTAAAGATATCTGTTGGCAAATCATAATGACAAACTGGGGAAAATATGTGCACGGCATAGCTCATGAAAGCACTTATTGTAAATGAGATAATTTAATCAATTACGTTTCCTAATGTACTAAACTGAATGTTTCATTTTCTGCTTCTGCACATCTTAAATTATCTTCAGGTGCTTTATGAGATTTAATCATAGTTAATAGAAACTTCATTACCATCAAATGTACTTTCAATAAATGTTGTGTAACAATGTCAGGAGGTGCAGTAAAATATACTAGGTTCTGAATGGCAAACATGCACCCCCAGAGTCAGATTAGAAAATGGTGGCATTCACACAATGAGGTTCCTTGGAGGCTTGGGGAATGTGGTTTTCTGGAAGGCTCTGAGCTCCTGAGGCATGGCTGGTTCGTAAGTACACCTGAGGGATGAACTAACAGGATTTAGCTTCCCCCTAGACCGTCACTCAGCACTGTGTATCCTTTCCTTATTGCCTTTCTACATAGCTGTTTTCTACCTAACAGAGACAAACACTTAGCTTAAGTCGAATTAATAGTTCTAGAGGCAGCTACCTCTAGGACATTGCAGCTGAATATCCCCCAGTAAACTATCTCTCAATAGTTTAATTTCAACTTCAAAACTGAATTTATCCTTCCTTGGCCCTGATCCATCCCTCTTCCCATCTTCTCTTTTTCAGTGAACTCAGTGGTCCATCATCTCAGTGGTATGGATCAGAGGCTTGGGCAGCCTCCTAGTCCCCTCTGTTTCCTTCACATCCCCGAGCCTCCTGCTCAGTACCCAAGAAATCATCACATTCTCATTAGGCTGCCTCCTAAACAGCTCTCAAGTTAATCTGCTTTAACCCTCTTGCACTTTATTCAAATCCTTCCTTCCGTTCATTCAATGGTTATTTACTGAATGCTGACTGTTTGCTAGGAGATGCTCTAGGGGGTTGAGAATTAGCAATGAGCACAATTTCTGCTTCCAGAAAACTCACAGTTTTAGAGAAGGGAGGTTGAATGAGTAAACAGGCCAGAAAGTACACAGTGCTGAGTGCCATGGCGATGATGTGGAATGTTAGGAAGAAAAGAAAGAAAGTAGGGTAGCTGGGCATGGTGATACACACCTGTAATCCCAGTACTTGGGAGGCTGAGACAGGAGGATCACAGGTTTGCAGCCAGCCTCAGCAACTTAGTAAGACACTGTTTCAAAATAAAAAATAAAAAGGGCTGGGGGTGTAGCTCAGAGATAGAATGCTCTTGGGTTTAATCCCCAGTACCACTAAGGAAAAAAAAAAGGAAAAGGAGGAGGAAAAGGAATAGGAGGTAGGGTGAGGGGCCTAGGCAGGCTTGGAGGAAGGGCTGCTTTTTTGATGTACAGAGAAGGTCTCTGTAATACGATTTTACTTGGGAAGAGACTGGAAAAATATCAAAGAAACAAACATTCTGGATATGTGGGGGATATGCACGGGCAAAGGAAATAGCAGGATGTAAAGTTTTCAGGGTGGGGGCTTGCTTGAAGTCTCCAGGAGACATTACAGAGGTCACACTGTCTGGAACAAAGTGACAGGGGAAGAGCAGCTAAGGTCAAGGAAGAAGGGTGAGTGGGGAACTCTACGGTGTACTGTGGGCAATCATAAGGGCTTTGACCTTTCATCTGAGGGAGATAGGATGCCATTAAAGATTTTTGATTCAGAGAGACTTTACCTAATGTTTTCAAAGGTAAACTCCTTTTTTTTTTTTTTTGAGGTACTGGGGATTGAATCCAGGGGCATTCTACTTCTGAGCTACACTCCCAACCTTATCTTATTTTTTTATTTTGAAATAGGGTATTGCTAAATTACGGAGGGTGTCACTAAATTGCTAAGGCTGGCCTGGTACCTGCAATCCTGTTGTCTCAAAGTACTGGGATTACGAGTGTGTGCCACCATGCCCAACTCAAAGTTAAAGTCCTATAGGAAAGCAGAACAGGAGTAAGGAGATCTGTAGCAATGATCTATTATGAGAATAATCTGTTACAATTCCTAGGCTGTTAGAATAGTCATTCAAGACAACTGTGGCTGGAGCCAGTGAAGTAGCAATAAGATTTATTTTAAAAGGTGCCATATTCTGAAGGCACAAAGGGGTCTGTTGATGGACTGGGTATAGAGTATGAGAGAAAGAAAAATGTTACAGATGAATCCCAAATGCTGTCCATGAAGCAGGAAGTAGGGAGTTGTCATCACTGATGTGAGAGAAACTTGATATAGCAAATCTGGAGTCAGAATGGAAGGCTCTGTTTCAGGTACCTATTAAACATCTCCATGGTGGGGTCGAGTAGGCTGTGGAATATATGGGTCTGGAGGGCAGAGGACTTTCCTGGCCACTGACATAAATCTGGGGCTTGTAAGTATCCAGATGATATTTAAAGCTATTAGGTTGGATGAGATCACTGGATACTGAGTGTGAATAAAGAAAATATCTGAGGACATAGCCCTGAAGGACAATAACACTTATGAGGAGAAAGACAAGTAATAGCCATGGTGGTAAGAGAATATCTAAATAGAAAAATGTGGGGAGGGGTCCCAGAAGGAAAGTTAAAAATTCAGGTCATCTTCCTAACCAGGACTTCTACAGGGGCCTTCCTGTGTCCAGTCTTGCCCTACATCAATTTATCTGATCTTCCTACAACATAAATTCTCATCACATCTCCTTCCTGTTTAAAACCTCTTCTGTAACTCACCTTTGTTCTTAAGATGAAGCCCAAAACACTCTCTGTGATCAGTTCCCAGCTTCCTTCTCTTAACCACATCAGCTTCTCTTGATCAGCTCAACAATGAGTATTTTCCTTCCTTGCTCTTATTATTTTTACACTTATTATTTCGTTAGCCAAAAAAGAGCTTCTTTGTTCTCTGACCACCCCGTGTGTGTTTTGACATGTCGATGTCCTATATATTCTATTATTTTTGCTTAAAAACCCTTTCTCCCCACCTAACCCGTAATCCATTTCATTTATTCTTTTCAGCTTAGGTGTGACTTCTGTAAGATCTTAAATCCTCTGCCATCTGAGTCTGAATTAGTTGCCCCAGTAATTTTCCCAGGATCAAACTATTCCCCTATTTGTGTACTCTGTTTCCATTGCCTTTATACTGCTCTGGAACCTCCAATAAAGTGTGTCATCTGGTATTCAGGATGGAGTCTCTTCTTCATCATTTTACCTATTGCATTTACCACAGAGACTAGTATATAATAGATGATAGATAAATGTTTGCTGATGGTCCTACATCTTCCCATTTATTCCTTACAATATCTTTTACTATTAAGGTGTGCATTCAAGAATTTTGTTTTTATATAGTAATTTTTATTTTTTCATGTAGTAGACATTGATAGTATTGTTTTCCTGTACAAATTGTCATGGCTTGGTAAAATGTGAAGGAAAAAATAACAAATTAACTCTCCCCATAATATTCATGCAAGGTTGAAGATAAATAGTTGAGGAAAGAGGTAGACAATAATTTTAAATAATCTTCTACTCTGTACCAGACACTAGGATAAAATCCAAAATGTATGTATCTTGAAATCATTTTCACCAAAGAATGGCCTGGATGTGTCCCTAAAGTCTGAAGACCAGGTAAGCTTGTCTTCTCACAGAAGAAAGTCCCATCCTGCAATGTTTTCCAAAATAGCCTGACTTCATGCATAGTGGAATAATGTTGATCCCCACCCTTCGTGATCTCCACCAAGGAGAGAATTGCTCAGAAGATACAGGCTCCACAATTGCAACTTAGACATTCTCCTTCAGGCCATGTAGACTTGACTAGGATCTTCAACCCACACAACTGTGGTTGGGCTGTTCTTTCAAATTCTCAAAAGATTTCTAGGCCCTTCTTAGCTAAGCTACTGGTGTTTGTGCCGATCTTCTAGCCATTCTCTAAAGCACTTTTCCTCTTTTTATGGTCCACCATTTTCCCTCATCTCTGCTGATTATTTTCAATTACATAAGTATAGTACTTTCCACAAATCACATGATATGCTTTGTCCTTAGGAATCATCCCTCCTGGGAATCAATTCAACCCATGTCTATGAGCCACATTTGTGGTTTTCTTACCATTTTCAATGTTTTATTATCTAATTTTTAGCCCATCATAAGTGTATGCCTTTCCTTATGACCATTTCCAATGATTTCCCTGGCTCCGCCTTTAATGGACATAATGGGATTTTGTTCATTAAATGCTTCAAAACTAAACAAGAATAAGTGTTCAACCAGTATGTGTTCTACAGCATCAGAATAACCCAGGGCACATGTTACAAATGTAAATTCATAAGCCCCATTTCTCCAGCTCACAATAAAACAATAATAAATAAATAAATGAATCTATGAATTTGGTCAGAGAGTAGATAATAAGTGGATAAAAGGAGTTGTAGTCTAGGGTGGGCACAGCATGAAGTGTCTTGAGCAGTAAGATATGGCATCCACCTGGGAATGGGCTCAATGCACACTAGCCGGTCATTGTAAGGTATCTGAGTGGCAGCACCAGGAGAGTGTTTCACATTCACGTGTGAAATGGTTGAGAGTGATTAAAGACTGGAAGTGTGGGTGCTAAATAAAAGATATGTTGATGTGGGGGTCAACAGAGGGGTCTTTTATTGAAATTGAGTTGTGACAGGCACTGAAGATTAAGCCAGTGGGTCATGTGAGTGTTTGGGGGAGGGAGTCAACTGGAAAAAATCAAAGGTGATTCTTTGATCTCGAGCCTGGTCACTGGTAACATCATTACTAGAAAATGAGAATTCAAGAGGAGAATTTGAGGAGGTAGGAGGGTGATGCATTGAAGAGGTTAGCACATGGTGCAGATGGTTTCATCCAGTGAATGGGCAGGAAATATGGAACCACATCTTCAGAGAAGATGAGACAGGAGATGTTAACTTGAGCCTGGGCAGGGTCTCAGGAGTAGTTGGCACTGGCTGCATGTGGTGATTATCCAATTAGATGAGACCGGGAGAGGAAAGAGGGCCAAGAACTGAATTTTAAAGACTGTATTTAGAACTAGCAGAATGAAGGGTAGTTGCTAAACAATAAGTAAAGAACAGGTCAGAGGATCAGGAGTTTCAATTTTAAGGGGCAGTTTCTCCTGAAAGGAGGGTTGGCTGTCCTCATGCATTGCTGCAGAGCAGTGCTAAAGAATGAGACAAAGAACATTACTGTTGATGTAGTTGCAAATGACCTTCAAATCGGAACAGGAGTTTGAGCAAAGACAGACTTTAAAGGGTAAGAGAAATCACATGATAAGGCCAAGGGGACTAGTTAAATAAATAATCATACAGCCTATGAACCAGGCAAATGTAATATAGAATGAAGTAGGCATGTATGTTCTGATAAAGAAAAATCTACTAGGTATCTTACATTTTAAAGAAAGTACAGTAAAAGAAATATAATGTGGAGCCTTTGGGGTAAAGAAAGTAAAAGAAAAATGAAGGACATTTATATGTTTCTTTTTTCTGAAAGGATCACAAGGTACTATCCTGTGGTTACTTATGGAGAAGTAGTAACTGAGGGAAAAACTTTATGTTTGCATAGTGTCACTTTTAATATTTCCTAAAATATTTTCTGATCTTGTACATGTGTTGCTTCTATTTACTTTTTCCTTTTACTGTAACAGTGGTAAGAATTAACTGAGATTATTGGAGAGATTATGGAACAGGCATAAGAGATAGTGTTTAAAAATGTGTACAAGTTTTTTATTTTTTTGCTTTTTATTTTATTTTATTTTTCTCCATTTTTTTATTTATTACATTTATTGGTGCATCGTAGTTATACATTTTGATAAGTGTCAGGGTATCAGAAGTATGCATGCACACATTGCTCATTTAGCCCTCCCTCAAATCCCACCCTATTCCCTCCCCCTTCCCTCCTTTCCGTGCTCAGCATAGTGATTGACTCTGATAAGTTTGTGTGTACACATCATGTGCATTAGTGTATTTCCCTCTTCCCCCCTCCTGTCTCCCTCAGTTACGTCGCCTTCTTTGCTCAACTAAAGTTTTCTCCTTCTCTGTCTGGGGTTCCCTTCTAAGTCCTATTTTCCGTAGCTTCCACATATTAGGGAGAACATCTGACTTTTCACTCTTTGTGACTGACTAATCTCACTTAGCGTAATGTTCTCCAGTGCCCTCCATTTCCCTGCAAATGATGTAATTTTGTTCTTCTTTATGGCTGCATAAAATTCCATTGTGTAACTTTGGAACTAGCCAAGGTGTCCATCAGCAGATGAATGGATCACAAGTTTTTTAAACAAAGTACTAAGAACTCAGTAGATGTAAGGAAAGAAAGCTGCAATGATTGAGCTGCATCTTGGAGAAGTGGACTGAGAGTGAGTTGAGGGGAGGTCCTGGGGACAGCTGATTAGAGAAGCTAGACTATGTTTGTAGGCAGAGGGCAGTGCTCAGGTGTGCAGGAAAATCTTGAAGATACAAAACCAAAAGAGAATAACAAATGAGGCCATGCCCCCATGGAAGTAGGAAAGGGCTGGATCGGAGCGGGACTGACACAGAAGAAGAGCAGGTCTTCAGGGAACAGAAAAAAGGAATATAGGAATTTTGAATTGTAGGAAGGTTATGTAGGATGGCCTCCATTTTCGCAACCAGAAAGAAGGCAAATGAGAAGTAGGTACTTAAAGGGGGGAAAGTCCAGAGCAGCCATGGGGATAAAAATATTATCTGACCATAGAACATGAGTAAATGATGATTGATCTGTGAGAAAGGTTCAAGTGAGTCTGTGCAGCATCTGGTTTCTGATAGCAGCCAGTACTGTTAGTGATTTCCGCCAGCAAGGTGGATTAACCCGGGTGCATGAGTGGAAGAGATGCGAAGAAGGAACCCGCAAGGTGGCTAAAGGGTTTGGAAGTAAAGGTGGGATGCATGTTCACATCTTT